>SNQJ01S0031622.1:35548-71748 GCA_010110895.2 Picea sitchensis
ATTCTTTCTAGAGAAATTGATGGAGGTGAAGGGTTCTGTTAACTCTTATCGATTTCGCAGCTGTCCAGGGAAAACATAAAAATGCAAAAATCAACCTTTTCTTCACTCATTCTAAATAAATAATCTTGTTTTGTAGTTTTTTTATTTCTAGAACTTTAAACCCTGGCGAGTTTCACTGAGTCTTAATCTTCATCCCAACAATCATTTCTTCAGCTTGAAGGGTGAAATTGAATTGTAGAATTGCAAGGATAGTTTATTGTAGTTTATTGTACTAAATCCTTACAAAATAAGCTTTGGGGTGCACTTACTACCTGTTCCATCCGAGAAAAATGTAGGTATTTGTTTATCGAAGCATGAGACTGGAACCTCTCAGATATAGTATTGATAAGGATGATTTAATCAAATCGGGTGCTTCTTCATAGACGTTATCAGTTATCATAATGTTGTTCTTTTCTCCCTATTTGGGTTGTGCTTGAATTCAAGTTGGGAAGGTTAGATCACAAATGTGCATGCTGATAATTTATAATAAATAATTATAAGTTTTCCATCTAAAATAAAATATGTGTAATATATTCATGTTTTTAACATCATATACATTTATTATAATAATACTTATGTAAGTACAAGTCGCTATTATTATATACATATACTAATAACTATTAAACTTATAAATATGTATATAAATAAATATTATATGTTCCCTAATTTAGGATTGTGATTCCTTTAATAACTAAGTAATATGTTTTTGAAATAACTCTTACATCAAGTATTGACCTCTACCTCTCAAGTGAAAGGAATTATAGTAACTAAGATTATAACTCTAGGCACTAATATCCTTATGATATTACCTCTAGGTATTACATTTTGGAGCGATAAGTTACCTCTATGTTTTATAAAAAATTATCTTTATTATTTATACAATCCCATTATTATGAGTTTATTTTATGCATGGCCAAATAATCATGAATTGTATATAAAGTGATCTTGACGATCTATATATATATAATTTGGCATAGAAACATCACCTGTATTGTATCAATTTTACTTTACTTTATAATTGTGTAACATGTGTTTTATTTTAACCTCTTTTTTATATGTAAATAAATTTATTTTATTTATTTTATTAATTGTTGAATTTGTTTACTTGTATGATGAAGGAGGGGTCTTACCGGAACTGGAATGAAGGTGCAAGGGTTGCGGTGCCCTAGGAAAGAGATATGGGAATAGGGAGCTTAGGGCACAAGTGTAGAGGGGCTTAGCAGTAGGTAGAGGTGGGAACCTAGGGGTATATAGAGGTATGTTCCATGTGGAATAAGTGTTATAGGAATAGAGTATATAGAATCCTAGTAGAGGTAGGGGGCCAAGGGTAGATCTGGCTAGGGTCTGAGCAGAGGTGCGGATGAGGGACTAGAGGGAAATAGTGGTTGGATTGAGATAAGGTCCTAGTGGGAAGTGGGATAGTGGTAGAGGTTGGGATCAAATGGTAGAAATGACTCATGGCAGTGGGTTTAAGTCGTAGGGGTGGAGGCTGTTAGGGGTATAGTCTTGGGAACAATGGTAAAGGGGCCTAAGGGGGTAGGGAGAAAATTTCCTACTGATAGAGGTAGGGGCCCATCTGTGGAGGATCCTAAGGGTGTTTGATTCTTTGGGCCTTGGGATAAAATGTGGGTCATTAGGCCCTAGGGGCATAAGGTCTAGGGACATATGGGTGTAAGCGGTGAGAATCCCAAGGGTAAATGGGTGTAAATGTTGGGTATAGGTGGGAGGACAAGTGTATATGAGTCTAGGGTCTAATAGATGGGTTCCAAGGGATTAGTGTTTGGAAATTACTTGGGAAGTGAGGGACCAATAAAATATGGGGCTATAGTGAGGGTGGTGGGGACTATGTGGAGGGGGTAAAGAGGATTTGGGATCTACTTGTAAAGGATCCAAGGATAAAGAGTTATGGTGTATGGGATTGGGGGCCAAGGGTTATGGTCGGGGTGAGGGTTACAGATAATGGGTTAAGGGATAAGGTTATAGGCCAAGGGAATTTGAGTCTTAGGGTGAAGGGGTTCCAAACATATGGGTAAATAGTGTGAAGGTGCCTAGGGGTAGGATTAGTTCCTTAGGGAAGAGGGGACATGGAACGAATAGGGCCCTAGAGAACATGGTATAGGGTAATACTTTATAAGGTGATGCAGACCCCCTATCCCTCCTCAGGGCTACGCGACCTCCCGGTCAGGATCTTCTGGTTCAGGAGCTGAAACAACTCTGTTGGTCCCGAACTGGACCCCTTTGAATGAACACACACACACAGGTCCCTCCACAAACGCTCAATTGAATTTTCCAAGCGTCGAGCGAGCTCCTACATTACACGACCAAGAGTCGTGACCGCATCCTTATCCTTCCTGCCTTTCGTAGTTCAGGGTATTGAAGAGCCAAGAAATCCACCCTCCAATCTGTGATGCTCAACTTTGCGAAATGATCTGACCTCGTTATTTTGTGATCTTGCGACTCGGGGTCTTAGAGCAACAAGAACACTACCTCCCAGCTCGTGATGTGGACC
The DNA here is from genome assembly GCA_010110895.2 of Picea sitchensis. Classification (NCBI taxonomy): domain Eukaryota; kingdom Viridiplantae; phylum Streptophyta; class Pinopsida; order Pinales; family Pinaceae; genus Picea; species Picea sitchensis. The sequence continues at coordinate 38,097 of SNQJ01S0031622.1, forward strand.
AATGGTCTAGATCCTCCTGTGATTGACGGTTCGGATCAAATCGCAGTCTCGCAACTCGGGGGTTTGAAAAATAAGGGACTACGCTTTCTAGTTCACAATATTCGAGTCCGCGAAATTGGTCGACTCCACTATTTCGTGATCTCGCGACTCATTGTTTTGGAAGACAAGACCTCTATCCCTCTTATTGGAAATACCCAAGTTCGCGAACTGAACCAATAGTCCACATCTATCTGAGATCGATGGTCACTGTTCCTCCTGAGATTTTGGACGTCAAGTAACCCTTGCTGCTAATCTCCTTACCGCTCCACCTTATCCAATGGTTTGCAGGGTTTCGGTGTTCCTCCTCGAGGACTCTCCACCGTCTGTTCAGATGTTTGAACTCCCCTCGCCGAAATCTACACAGAGTTAAATTCTGCACTCCTCCTTCCAATCGGACGATCTGCGAGAATCCCCACAGTGATCCAACGCTTAAGGGCATTCTTCCTCCTGAGATTTTACTCGACTCCGACTTAGAATATTTTCTAAGCTACGGAGACTCAATCTTTTCTCCTTCCAGGGAATAAGTTATTGGTCTCGACAACACCTTTCGAAGTGTTATCCCTTGTGATCTTTTTCTAGTTCAGACTTCGATCTCCTACGCGCTCCTTGCATCTGAGGGATTTTGATAGCTCAGATTCACAACATTTTCTCTCTGGCTCAATGCACACCTTGCAAATCTCCCAGTGAAGAGAAAAAAAACTCCACAATGTTCCTCCCTGGCTCAATGCACACCTTGCAGAGTTCCAAATGAAGAGAAACAACTGAAACTGCCAAAATCTCACAATTCCATTCACTTGTTTATAAAACAAAAAACAATAGGAAAATACACACAGACCAAGCACAACACATTTGGATCAATTTTCCATTCTGGTCTATTCATAAGTTCCCACTGGCTACATAATACATACAAACTATAGTAGCTCCAAAATCTGAAATTTTCTGCTCACTCGCAGTTCTCTCACACATTAATTTGTTTCCTTCCTCTACCTGCCGCTAATTGGGCTTACAAAATTTTTCATAACTCAAAATGTTCCTAGGGTTTTTCCTGCTACTTGCCTACTCTAAACCTTATCCTACACTATCTTAGTCTAGTCGTATTCCAGAGCCGAAGTGGAAACTTCTGCTCTGTTTACAATTTCAAAAAAATTCTTCAAAGGGAAAAACCCGACACCGGTTCAAGCGTGCTTCGGAAGGTGAATTTTGGCGATGTGTGGAGGTGGATCCTGAAATCGTTTGTGACTGATCACGTTGAAGTTCTGAAGGAACTCTCACGTGTTTGGTGGTCCCACCTCTGCGCACTTGCCAATGATGCTCTTGCATCATACTCCCCTTGACAAAAAATCATGGACTCCTGTCCATGAGCTCCTCTACTGAGTTTCCCTTCTTCTGGATAGCAGCTTTATTTTCCCAACTGGCGTCTTCTATCGGGAATCCCTTCCATTTGACCAGATACTCAAAATAATTCTTCCTCCTAGTCTTCTTGTTAATCCTCTGATCCAAAATCTTCTCCATCTGTAGCTACTCTGCCACAGGCGTCTGCTTCTCCCACTGAGACTTTCCTTGATCTTTTGATCCTTCTATGTCATCTTTCCTATAAGGGTATAGGTCTGAGACATTGAATATGGGTGAAACACCCACACCATCTGGCAGCTCGATCTCATAGGTGTTTTCATCAAACTTCCTCAAGATCTTACAGGGTTCTATCTTCTTCATCTTCAATTTGTTATATGTTCCCCTAGGGAACCTTTCCTTCCTAAAATGTGCTAAAAATTGATCTCCCACTTCAAATTGAAGTTCTCTACGATGTTGATCAACTCTGTGTTTGTATTTTTTATTAGAACTCTGTAATTGTTATTTGATCTGACTATGGAGTCTCTGCATTTTAGCAGCAAAATCCTCTGCTCCAATGCTTCTGATCTCTCCATTAACTCAGACACTCACCTAGGTTGCATTCCATATAGTATTTGGAATGGGCTCCTCCCAGTGCTTCTATTCTAATTCCATTAACTCAGACACTCACCTAGGTTGCATTCCATATAATATTTGGAATGGGCTCCTCCCAGTGCTTCTGTTTGGTGAGTCATTGTATGCAAATTCTTCTTGTGGCAAAATCTGATCCCACTGGTTATGGTGTTCAGTAACCAGAATTCTCAATAAGTTCCCCGGACTTCTATTTACCACCTTAGTCTGCCCATCTGTCTGAGGGTGATAAGATGAGATGAAGGAAAAATCTGTCCCTATCTTCTTCCACAACATCCTCCAAAAGTGACCAACAAATTTTTTGTCTTTGTCTGAGACAATGCTCCTGGGTAGACCGTGAAGTCTCATAACTTCTCTGAAAAATAGATTTGCAACATGTGTTGCATCACTGGTCTTCTGGAATGGGATGAAATGTGTCATCTTTGAAAATCTATCCACCACCACAAATATGGAATCAAATCCTCTTTGTGTTCTTGGAAATCCCAACACAAAATCCATGCTTATTGCATCCCAAGGCCTCTCTGGTATTGGTAATGGTTGATACAATCCAGTGTTCTGTCTTTTCCCCTTTGCATGTTGGCAGATTCTACATCTGTTCGCCAAATTTGTCACATTTTTTCTCATACCTGGACAATAGTATGAACTGATCAACTGTGCAAACATTTTATCGTGGCTGAAATGTCCAGCGAATCCTCCACTATGCTTCTCCTTCAGAATATTGTCCCTCATTGAGCATCTTGGTATGCACAATCGATTTCCTTTGAACACCAATCCTTCCTGAACCATATACTCTTTCCACTTACTTTGATCTCTCAGTACAGGGCTTGTACATTCTTCGTAGGCCTCCTTGAAATCTGTATCATCACAATACATATCCTTAAGGTGTTCAAACCCCAAGGTCTTCACCTGGAATTCTTGCAGAATTAAACATCTCCTGCTTAATGCATCAACAACCTTGTTAGCATTCTCAACAATATGTTTTATGAAAAAAGTAAAATCTTTCATAAATTCAACCCATTTTGCATGTCTCTGATTCAGTTTTTCTTGTCGGGTTATGAGTTGTAAATCTTGGTTATCATTGTACAAGACAAACTCTTTTGGGACAAGATAATGCCTCCATTTCTTCAATGCTTGAATGATGGCATATAATTCCTTGTCATATGTGGAGTATTTCCTCTTAGTCTCATTCAACTTCTCGCTGAAATAGGCAACATGCCTGTTATCCTGACTCAGAACATCTCCTATTGCAACTCCACTTGCGTCACATATCACCTGAAATGTCTTCCCAAAATTTGACAAGATCAGAATTGGTCATTCTGTTATCTTCTCCTTCAGTATATTGAAGCTCCTTTCAGCCTCTTCTGTCCATTTAAAGGACGTGTGCCGCTTCTTTACTGTATCCATCATTGGTGCACAAATTCCACTGAAGTCTCTAATGAACTTTTTGTAGAAACTTGCTAAACCATGAAAGCTCCTTACCTCAAACATGCTCCTTGGTGACGACCATTCTCTGATTGCTTTCACCTTCTCTGGATCCATCTTCAATTCATTCGAAGATATTTCAAAACCCAAGTAAATGAGCTCTGTCTTCATAAAAGAGGACTTCTTCAAATTGATCAGCAGCTTCTCCTGCTATAGCCTCCTCATTACTAGCGTTAGGTGCCTAAAATGCTCCTCTTTTGTCCTGCTAAAGACCAGTATATCATCTAGATATACAACCACAAACTTGCCAATGAAATCTTTTAGAATTTCATTCATCAGCCTCATAAAAGTGCTCAGGGAATTTGTTAAGCCAAGTGACATAACTAGCCATTCATATAGGCCTTCATTCATCTTAAAGGTTGTTTTCCATTTATCACCCTCTCTCATCCTAATCTGGTGATATCCACTTTTCAGGTCAATCTTAGAAAATAAATTTGCTCCACTTAAGAAATCCATTAAGTCATCCATTCTTGGTAAAGGAAATCTGTACTTGATGGTGATCTTGTTGATGTCTCTCGAGTTTGTGCACATTCTCCATCCTCCATCTTTCTTTGGGCTTAACACAGTTGGTACTGCGCATGGGCTCAAACTTTCCCTGACCAAACCCTTATTCAACAATTCTTGGACTTGTCTCTTCACCTCCTCAGTTTCTCGAGGTGTTAATCTGTATGCTGCCTTGTTCGACAGGCTTTCTCTTGGTATCAAGTCGATATGATGACTGATACTCCTGATGGGTGGAAATGAGTTTGGCAGCTCATCTACCACTATATTAGCAAAATTATCCAGCATATACTGAACTTCTTCAGGAAAATCATCCATTGATGTACTCGTAAGGATGACTCTGGGCTTCCTCACCACAACAAACTGCATCTCCTATTTTTCCTTGGCTTCCTTCAGGAGTTCCTTCCCACTCATGAGAAGTATGCTTGTGCTGGCTTCCTCTTTCACTCTCTTCTCCTCCATTGGAAGTAACATATGTGTCCTACCATTCTTCTCCAATGTGTATGTATTCTTCCTTCCATTGTGAATGACATTTATGTCATACTGCCATGGTCTTCCCAAAAAAATGTGTCATACGTCCATGGGATTACATCACATGTGATTTCATCTTTATATCCTCCTATTTTAATTTCAACCAGGCATTGTTTAGTAATCATTACCTGGTGTCCTTTTTGCAGCCATGAGACTTTGTATGGCCTTGGATGTGTAGTTGTCTTCAGCTCCAATTTCTCCACCATCTCTATGGATACTATATTGTCAATGCTCCCACTATCAATGATCACCTTGCATACTTTATCCTTAGTCTTGCAAGTTGTCATGAAGAGACTGTTCCTCTGCACTGGCTTTTCAATTTCTGCCTCTGGTTTTAAGAGAACTTTTCTCAACATCAGGGATGCTTCATCCTCTGCTCCTTCTGCCTCAACATCTCTTCATTGTGCTTCTGAAATGTGGGCTTCTTCTCCTTCCTTCTTCTTCTCAGGACATTCCCAAGACATGTGCCCTATCTTTCCATAGTTATAGCACCTTACTGCTCCTTTGCCTCTTCCCCTAGAAAAGTTTCTTCCACCATTTTGTCTTCCTCCTGAACTTCCTCCTCGTTCCAAGTGATTGTGTGGTTTCTTAGCCTCATCCTTAGACTGATGTTCTCTGTCACGGTTAAATCCATTACTTTTTCTTGGGATCAAGCCTTTACCTCTTCCTTGCTGGTTTTGTTTTCTGGCCATCTTCTCCTCTTCCTTCAATGCAAACTGATAATCATCTTCCACAGTCCTCACTGACATCATGCTCATCTTGTCATGGACTTCATATCTCAATCCATTTATATATCTGACGAATTTTTCTTCGTCTCTCTCCCTTTGTCCAGTTCTGATGTTCAGCCTATAGAACTCCTCGGTGTACTCCTTGACTGTCATTCCTTTCTGTCTCAGGTTCTGTAGCTTCCTGAACAGATTGATCTGGTAGTCCTTGGGTATGAACTAAGCCTTCATCTTGGCTACCATCCTGTCCCAACTCTTTATCCTATTTTTTCCTTTACCTCTCCTCTCAGTCTGCAGTTTGTCCCACCACAGTGTTGCATGCCCTTTTAGCCTGGTGACTTCCTGCTTCGGCTTCTTTTCCTCGTCGACATATTCATAGTCGAAGTGTTTGTCCATGGACCTGATCCAGTCCAATAGTTCTTCATCATCTAGATTTCCCTCATACATGGGGACCTCTATCTTAGCTCTACTCCCAACCTAGAAACTACTCTCAACAAACGTTCTTCTGCAACATCCTCTCCTACATCTTCTTCAAACTCAACCTCTTCATTTTCCACATCACTGACATCCCCAACATTAGGTTCTCTTATCTGTGCTGCTTCCATTGGTTCCATTCGGGCACAAAATTATCGCATCTCCCTTTCTACAACACGGTTGGATAAAGGTGGATCTCGTCTTCTTGGTGGCATTGTGTTGACTGTTCGTCACACACAGAGTACAACTCTAAGTTTTCTGTCTCCTTATTTTTCCTCCTTCACCTGAAATCTACAGATGAAACATGCACTCTGATACCACCTGATGCAGACTCCCTATCCCTCCTCAGGGCTGTGCGACCTCCCAATCAGGATCTTCTAGTTCGGGAGCCTAAATGTCTCTGCTCATCTTGGATTGGAACCCTTTGAACGAACACACACACACATAGGTCCCTCCACAAACGTTCAATTGAATTTTCCACGCACCAAGAACGAGCTCCTACATTACAAGACCAAGAGTCGTGACCACGCCCTTATCCTCCTTGCCTTTCACTATTTCATGGTTCGGGGTATTGAAGCACCAAAAAATCCACCCTCCAGTCTGCGATGCCCAAGTTCACGAAATGATATGACCTCATTATTTCATGATATCGCGACTTGGGGTCTTGGAGCACCAATAACACTACCTCCCAGCTCACGATGTCCAAGTTCACGATGTGGAGCAATGGTCCAGATCTGTCTATGATCGACAGTTCATATCAAATCGTAGTCTCGTAACTCGGGGGTTTGAAAAACAAGGGACTCTGCTTTCTGGTTCACGATATCCGAGTCCACGAAATGGGTTGACTCTGCTATTTCATGATCTCACGACTCGGGGTTGTGGAGGACAAGACCTCTATCCCTCCGGTTGGCAATACCCCAGTTCATGAACTAAACCAACGGTCCATATCTATCTGAGATCGATGGTCACTGTTCCTCCTAATATTTTGGATGTCAGGTAACCCTCGCCGCTAATCTCCTTGCATCTCCACCTTATCCAACGGTTTGTGAGGTTTCGATGTTCCTCCTCGAGGACTCTCCACTATTTGTTCAGATCTTTGAACTCCCCTCACCGGGATCTATGCAACATTAAAGTTTGCGCTCCTCCTTCCAATCAGACGATCTGCGGGAATCCCCACAATGATCCAACGCTCAAGGGTGTTCTTCCTCCTGAGCTTTTACTCGACTCCGAATTAGAATATTTTCTAAGATGTGGAGACTCAATCTTCGCTCCTTCCAGGGAATAAGTTCTTGGTCTCGACAACATATTCCGAAGTGTTATCCCTCTTGATCTTTGTCTGGTTCAGACTTCGATCTCTCGTGCACTCCTTGCGTCTGAGGGATTTCGATAGCTTAGATTCACGACATTTTCTCTCTGGCTCAATGCACACCTTGCAGAGCTCCCAGTGAAGAGAAAAAAAACTCCACAACATTTCTCCCTGGCTCGATGTACACCTTGCAGATCTCCAAATGAAGAGAAGCAATTGAAATTGCCAAAATCTCACAGTTCCATTCACTTGTTTATAAAACAAAAAACAATAGGAAAATACACACAGTCCAAGCACAACACATTTGGATAAATTTTTCATTCTGGTCTATTCATAAGTGCCCACTAGCTACATAATACATACAAACTATAGCAGCTCCAAAAGCTGAAATTTTCTGCTCAATCACAATTCTCTCACAGCTCAATTTCTCTCCTCCCTCTACCTGTCGCTAACTGGGCTTACAAACTTTTTCATAACTCAAAATGTTCCTAGGGTTTTTCCTGCTACTTTTCTACTCTAAACCTTATCCTACGCTATCTTAGTCTAGTGGTATTCCAGAGCTGAAGTGGAAACTTCTCCTCTGTTTACAATTTCAAAAACTTGCTTCAAAGGGAAAAACTGGACGTTGGTTCAAGCGTGCCTCCGAAGGTGAATTTCAGCGCTATGTGGAGGCAGATCCTGAAATAGTTTGTGACTTCTCACGTTGAAGTTTCAAAGTAACTCTCACGTGTTGGGTGGTCCCACCTCTGCACACTTTCCAACGATGCCCCTGCATCATAAGGTCCCAAGGGGAGGGTTATGGCCTTTGTACGAAGGTGGTTATGGTAGATACAAAGGACCAATGGAATAAGGAATTGGTGGAATAGGGGCATATGGGGATGTATGTAGAGGTAAGTTCCAAAGAGTATATTATGTTAGGGATAAAGTATTACTTCAACTAAGTCTTGGGCTTCCCCCCCTCGACCATATCAAGGCCTTCAGACCCATACCCAATGATCAAAAATTTGTGCAGGAACTAACATATTTCTCAAAGGCCAATGATACCCTACAAAATTAATGTGTAGTACTTTGAGGAATTTTTCATGGCTCTAGATACCTTAAATATTTCTTTATGGCCAAAGGCATGGAATTCTTTCCTAGATCATTTCAAGGGCCCTAAGACACATACCTACTACTCGAAACCAACTAGTGGCACCAACATCCATAATAATAAGCCAGTGATACCCTCAAGAGGCCATGTGTGGTTGTTCAAGGAATCCTTATTATCCCTAGATTGCTATAATGTTCCTTTATGGCCTAACATTCATGTTTCCTCCATTGGGGTCTACGGCCCCAAAACCCATACCCAATGCTAAAAATTGTTAGTTGTACATATATATCTAGTTACAATTCCCTCGATAGGTCATTTGTGGTGGTTCAAAGTGTCATTGTTTGCTACATAATACTGTGAGATTCCTTTATGGCCTAGATATTTGGTTTGTTCCCTTGACCATATACAAGTTTCAGAGGCTCATACTTAGTGTTCAAAAAATCATAATGCTAACTATCCCCATCCAAAGACCAAGGATACCCTTGAAAGGTCTTTTGTGGTTGGTCAACATGTTGTTGATGTCCCTAGATTCCTAAAAGCTTACTTTATCACATTCTTGTTAGAGCTAGCTTGTGAATTCTTAGTCAAAAAAGAAAGTGCATATTCTAAGAACATCCATATTCTCTAGAATGCACACATGCTATTTTGATTCAATTTTTTTGGGTAGGAATGATACATAAGTGTTTTCTTTTGATTGTGAGAAGTATGTCATGAGCATCTTCCCAAATGTTGATTTGAAAAAAAAAATCGTATTTAGAGCTAAATAGGGGTAAAATTGGAATACATCTTTAAAAAATTTAATATGAAAAATGTATTTGGTTGGTAACTTCAAATATAAATAAGATGGCCATTTTTTAGAAATGCCAAACAATTTTTAGTTATGTATAATTTTAAGTTTGATTTTATTTATGATGGGAATTTTTTAGAGGAAGGTTGAGACTTGTACGATGGTGAAATAATACTCCTACCCTACCTACTATTCCATACTATTTTGAAGTTGTAGCATGTAATTTACAGTCTCTCACTTTCCTTAAAAATTTACATTTAGAATATATACAAATTAATTTCCAATTTTGGTAGTGTTAATTACATCACCTGCAAAATTAATTTCTAATGAGGAACCATACTAATAAAACGTTCTTCAGGTTTTATTATTTACCTAAAAAACGATTTACACTCTTTCCATTATATCTAATTGATCTAGGAGCATATTGGTGGCCACCCACCTATTCCAACTGGCTCCTCTTGTTCGTTTTTAGTTCACAACGTTATTCTATACTTCTTTGTAACTATGGGTTCTACAATTTTAGGGTTGTTTGAATCCCTAAACATATTACAGGCAGATATTGGTGTCCTCTCACCTAATTTAACTGACTTATTTTCTATGTTTTCATGTAATCACATCTTGTTGTACTTCCAGGGCCGTTTTGGAGCCCTAAATAGTGTTTTTTTTTTTCTCTCCATAGTCAAAATGTATATGGAGTTAGAGTTTAATAGTGTAATGTGTATTTCTATGAAATACCTTTCCAAACGACTATCACACACCTAAAATGTAGGTCTTATGAAAAATTTATGACCCCAATAAGTTGAGGTACCAACTTACCCATAGGGGCCCACATGAATTTTGGCGTTTCACCTTTTAGGGTTAGGGTTTTGGATGTCTATGGTTTTGGCATTCATGAGTAATATCAAAAAGGCATCTGGAGCCTCATTGTAATCATTCTTCTCAGACAGATGCTCGTAGCAGCCACATCCCTTCTCAAAGATAGCTACCACCACTCAAGCAAGTGTTTCAGTTCTGCAGTTTTACAGTTTCAACCTATTTCATTTATTCAATAGAAGATATTGTTCACTCGATATTTGTGTTGTTTTTCATATCTCTGTGTTTATTATATTCAATTGTTTAATCAGTTCATTTCTCTCCTAATTCTGTATCAGTGGTATCATAGTGGTATTCTATTCATTTATTCTTCTTTGTGCATGTCCCCAACAAGATTTGGGTACAATAAGTTTGGAATTGAACCAATCGATCCATTGCAAGATCGATTGTGCCGAGCCTAAAAAAAACCCATCGAAGATGAAAAAAATATGATGGAGAAAGAGATCCTTTTAAAATGTTTCTTGAGGAAGCCTGTGCATGACAAAGGAACAAAATGATGGACAAATTTGCATAGATACTTCAATGACTTCCCACAGGACAAGCATATTCATCAAGCGGCCTTGCAACCCCCTTCAAGGTACAAGTAAAATTCAATATTCCATTATTTGAAGGACTAATATATGCGTATGATGTAGATAAATGGTTGAATCTGCTCGAAGGGTATTTTTCAGTCCACAATTTTTTCGATAGGGAAAATATTACTTTCACACTCCTCAAGGTCGTCCCCCATGTTAAGGATTGGTGGGGAACTTACTCTGAGAAAAGGGCCATAGAGGAATCTACAATATTTGTGGTTTCCCCCACATAGGATTCATTCCAAGATGTCCTTAAAGAACAATACTACCTTGTTGGAAGATATGAGGACTAGTACACCAAATGGACCACCCTATGTCAAGAAAGGGACCACACAGTACCAGATTTCACCAATATTTTTCACACCCTACACACCAAATTGGGTATCAAAGACTTTGAGCGACATCTTGTGCTCAAATATCACGACTGTTTGCATAGATACAACCAAATAGAAATGGATTTTCTAGACATCACCTCATTTTGTACGACTTATAGATACACTATCAAGATTGAGCATAAATTTAAGAAGAAGAGGAGAGAGTTTGGATATGCAAACTCCTCATAGCCGAAGCACGACAAAGGAAGCCTCAACCCACACTGAAAGGGACAGATCAGAGATGGACATTCTTAGGACAACCAGTCCAAGCTGCAACACAAGAAGGGTAATCAGAAGACAAAGAAGGACACAGGAAAATGGTGTGAGTACCATAAAATCCCTTGGTAGAATACTGAAGAATTCCTCTCCAAGAAGCCGCTCATGGCCGAGCTGAAAGATTCTGATTCAGAGGCCGATTATGATTCTGAATAAAATCTTGAAGGAGGGAAGGAGATCATCAATGTTGAACCCAATGGCATTGTCTCTACCACCAAATTCGTCCAAGCGAACAAGAAGAACTAGAGGAAGGGGAATTCCTCTTTCACTCATAGATGCAGGTAAAGGGGGCTTCACATCAGTTCATTGTCGATAGAAGAAGTCAGAAGAACCTAATTTCAATAGAGGTCATCAAGCGGATGGACCTACCAATGACACCGCACCCACGACCCTACACCATCTGTTGGCTTCGCCAAGGAAGAGATCTCTGTGTCACCCAACAATGTTGTTGGCCTATGGCATCAAGCCTTTCAAAGATGAGGTATTGTGTGATATTTCTCCCCTTTAAGTTTGTGATGTTAATTTAGGACAACCGTATTTGTGGAATAATCATGTTGTTTATGAGTCTAGACTCAAAAATGTTATTATTTCTTTGGGTAGACAATTGTATAGGATACCATAGGTAGTGCCACCTACCTCTATTTCCTTAATCTCTTCTAAGCAATGCAATAAAGTCATTTCACAGAACATAAAGTTCATCTTATTTGTGATCTTTGCTCACAGTAAGTATAAGGTCACCACCACATCTATGGCCTCTATACAGAGCCTCTCTTTGTAGCATAAGCAAGTGGACGGGATCATGGAAGAATACAGGGACATATTCTCCTCACCCACCGGGGTACCCACGCACTACCAATTCAAGCATCCAATTGATCTGACTCTCAGTGAACCTCTACCTAATGGAACAGTTTATTGCCACTCTCTAATGGATCAAAATAATGAAATCAGGTGTTAGATCTAGGAGCTTCTTCAAAAGGGGCACATCATACCCACCTCCAACCCTTGCGGAATCCCGAATGTACTGGTGCAAAAGAAGGACAGGACTTGGAAACTCTACATTGATTACAGATCCTTAAACCAAATCATAGTCAAGAACCGATACCCAATTCCAAAGATTGATGACCTTCTTGACCAACTCAAGGGGGAAAATTTCTTCAACAATATTGACCTAAAGTCTAGATACCACCAGATTCCCATCGAACCAACTGATGTATGGAAGACAACCTTTAAATATACAAATGGTCTCTTTGAATGGTTGGTCATGCCCTTTGGCTTAACAAATGCACCAACCACTTTCATGAGATTGATGGATGATGTATTGATACCCTTCACCAACTCTTTTGTGGTGGTATATTTGGATAACATCCTCATCTTCAGTAGAACATGGGAGGAGAACATGCAACATATTCAACATGTTTTGAGCACTCTGCGACAACACAATCTATATGCCAACTTGGAAAAATACTCTTTTGTCATGAACAAGGTCCAATACTTAGAATACATTGTTGATGAGAATGAGGTACGTGTTGATCCAGCTAAGAACCAAGTCATCCATGATTGGCCAACCTCGACCACACTATCTGAGCATCGAAGATTCTTGGGACTGACCAACTTCTACTGACAGTTCATGTTGAGATTATCCCATATTGCATGGGACCTCAGCCAAGTGACCAAGGGAAATGGCAGGGAAAATCTCATGTGGTGGAAGGACCAAAAACGAGCAATCGATGATATGAGGCATCACTTGCTCTCAACTCCAATAATCTCCTTACTCAATCTACAACAACCGTTCTAGATTGAGACTGATGCATCTGACTATGCAGTAGGTGCAGTTCTGACTCAACATAATGGCATACCATAGTGAGACACTCTCAGATACTGTGTAGAAATACCCCACCTATGACAAAGAAATGTATTCCATTGTACAATCCTGTCGTCAATGGAAACATTACATTATGGGAAAGGAGATGATCATCCACACTGATCACAAGCCTCTACAGTTCATACATACACAGGGAAAATTGTAGAATGACCTCCATCAAAAGTGATCCACCTACCTCCAAAAGTTCCATCTCAACATAAAGTATAAGACATGGATCTCAAATTGTGTCATTAACTTCCTTAGTCGACCTCCTTTGCCTTCCCTCACCAATGTGCTCCATTCCTGTGGAAATGAAGCATCTGAGTGGCCCTAACTTTATCAACAAGATCCGTACGTTTCCACCACCTATTAGCTCTTGGGTATAGGAGCAACTATCACCAATTTTCAAATTCAGGATGAGCTATTATGCCATCTAGTCCATCATTGTGTTCCGACAAGTGAGTATGCAAAGTTGAATTGGAAATCCCACTACAGTTTGATGGCAAGACATTTTGGCATGGAGAAAACTGTGGTCATTATTCAAAAATATTTTTATTGGACAAAACTTTTACAGGACGTCAACAAGTGTTAAAACAATATAGGTTTATTCCTTAGAATTTCATAAGTGGAGCTACCTACAGGAGCTGCCTAATATTTGATAGAGAACAGAATCTGCATTTCATTATTCATTTTGGAAAATGAATACAATTGTTATTGGTTTTTTATTTTTTGGGGGAAAATGGAAATTATATTGAGTTATTCCCAATATCCAAGTTCAAGAATCAAAGTACCCATGGATTTATTCTACCGAATTTCATGCAGAAACACAGGCGCTGCGTAATATTTTGGCAGAGTCTAAATAGTGCAAAGTTATTCTGCCAGTTTTGAGTCACTAATTTAAAACTTGGGTTATGAGAAGTTGAGGATGTATTTTTCAAAACTGGAGGAGGTTTTTGTTCATAACATTTCAAATAACAAAAACCTCTCTCATTTTTTAAAAATTTGATTTTTTTTGAGAGATATTGGATATATAAGTAGGCATTGCGTACTCTGCACAATGGCGCTGCGTACTAATTTCTTATAGCGGTCACAGTTTTCATATTCTCCTTGTTGGGAGGTTGCCACATGTCAAGGAGGGTTCAAATGATTTCTCAAGGATCAGTTAGATGTCAAGGGACACCTGAACCTAAGATTTAGCTCCATCAAAGGCCTCATGCATGAGGTGGAAACAATTTATTAATGACTTCCAACAAATTCCTGAAAATCAACAGTTTGTTGGATTTTTGTCTCTTTGACTGTTGCCACCTATCTCCAAGGCTTAGAATCCAATGGAGGAGATGGGATTAGACCTCCTTAGGTTATTTGTATGCTATTTTCTATTTAAAGAGTTATATATCTCTTGGAGAAGAGAGATTGATGAGCCAAGAGAGGCTAGAGAGAGATGTAGTAGACAGTTTTCCTCTGTGTGTTCATTTGTAAGCCTGTGGGCATTTTTTGATTGTAAGAATTACTGCTATTGGAGACTCATGAGAGATTTTATTTCAGATTGTAACTCTTCTATCTATATTTATTCTTATTTGAATATATTGTAGACTTGAGGATCAAAGGTTGTCAATGATTTATGGATCCCTAAGCAGCAGAGGATCTGTTGTATTTTGCCCATCAATCATTATTTATATTCAACTATTTGTTGATTCATTAAATTGAGAGGATATTTATTTACTGAACATTCTATCTTATGCTTTCCTTCTTCATTTCTTCCACCTATAACCATATAATCTTGTTTTGCGTTAAGAATATTTTGTGCCTTAGATGAGTGGGATGTTTGTGACTCCATTGCCCATTGGTGTAGCCTCTGATCTGCAGTTTGTTGCCCTCTCTCTTTCTTTATCCATCTTGTTGATCTACCTATTCAAAACCAAAATTATCTTTTACATTATAATGGGTGTTGAACTTACACTTTAGCAGTCAAAGTGTGACTTTCATTGCTAACAACAAGTATATCAGATATTGCACTACCTATGCCATTTCCAAGCCAACCATTAAGAAGAAAATCTTATAAAACCATCTTCCCACTACTGAGAAGCCTTGGGAATTCATCTCAATGGATTACATGTCTGCCTTCCATCAACCAAGAAAGGAAATGACTGCGTATTTGTGGTCGTTGATCAGTTTTCGAAGATGGCCATCCTCACAGCCTTCAAGAAGAATATCACAATGGAAGATACTGCCAAGCTCTTCTTCAAACAATTGTGGGTCCATTTTGAGATACCATAGACCATCATCTCCGAACGGGACAAAATTCTCCTAAACACATTTTGGTCAAGTCTTTATTCACTGTTGGACAACAAGATCACTAAATCCACTTCTTTCCACCCCCAAATAGATGGCCAAACAAAGGTCGTCAATCATATGATTGTGCACATCCTGCGCATGTAAAACTCTAAGAAGCCCCATACATGGGATGAGAGTCTCCTATATGTTCAACATAGTTACAACAAGGATCTCCATAGCTCTATTGACCATGGCCCATTTCAGGTGGGGTTGGGATTCCAACCCTCGGGTCCCATTCATGTTGCACTACCTCTTTCCACCACACCAACAAAATCTTCCCATGTTTATTCTGAGACCGAAAAATCCACCAGATTCATTTAGTGAATCCAACACATACGCCAACAGGTCCATAAGATTTTGCATAAATCCAATGATAAGTACAAGCAACGCCATGATCAACACAAGGTACCACACTAGTTTAGAGTTGGATACAAAGTATGGTTACATTTGCAGAAGGAGCGTCTCACATGGCCCCATCGGAAGCTCCACCCACTTTGTTATGGGCCTTACACTATCACCAAGGCTATGGGTCATAATGATTTTGAGCTCAACACTCCACCCTTCCTTGGACTGCACCCAATGTTCAATGTGCACTTCCTTCAGCCATATTTTCCACCATTATTGGACACCTCAAATATCGTAGAACCATTGACACCAACATAGCTCAACCTTGAATACATGGAACAAGCATCCACCAATAAGAGAATGGCCACACAGGTCAAGGGCACTCACTTGTAGAGGATCCAACTTTATCGGGTTGTTAAGGCATGGAAACTCTTCCACTAAGGAAATTCTCTCACCTGGGGCCAAATCTAGCAAACGTTTCCTCACCTAATGGGGGAAATCTGATGAAATTACTAAGACAACTAAGAGGGGGGGTGAATGAGTTGATATTGTGCTTAAGCAATTGTAACAATTAATACATTCTTAATCTTTCTTCAAGTGATCATCAACATTATACAACATATGGACAATAAAAGTAATGATCATCAGTCACACATAAGGTATACACAGAGACAGATTTTCACGAGCAAACCCATAAAGGGATAAAACCTCTTCTTCTTCAAAATGATAGGAAATCTTTTAAGTTCTGTACATCATCTATAATTGAGCACCAACTCAATGTGAGGCTGCTACCTCTGTTTTACAAGATGTAACTTGTTTGAGAGCACCAACGCTCTGGTTTCTCTAGCACCCACTAGAAGGAAGCACAAACGCCCTTAATGTTCTAGCACCAACTGGATGGAAGCACCAACTTCCAGTTACACAGGCTCCAACCTGTATAATAGAGAACAATTGTTCTCCCTTGCACCACCCTGCCACCCTGGTTTCTCTGGCTGCAACCAGATGGAAGCTACAACTCCCTGTGTTCAAGCTCCCACTTAAAAATATGACGACAAAAGTCCTCCCCAACACCTCCCAACCACCCTAGAATATAAACGATTAATTAAACAAGAAACTACACAGATAAATCGATTCTTACCACTTGTTCTCTGTTCTGTAAGTCTGGTCTTCTTCTAACTATTTTGCAATTCTTCTCTTCCTTTGTCTGTTCTGCAAGTCTGCTCTGCTTCAACTTGTTCTTTCATTTTTCTTTGTTTCAACTTGTTCTGTCATTCTACTTTGCTTCAAGTCTTTTCCTCATCTGTTACTCTTCTCTGAGTTTTATCTCACACTGTGCATATTTTCAGTCTCACACTGCGCATATTTTCAGTCTTACACTGTGCATATTTTTTATCTCACACTGCACATCCCATGATTTCCCCTTTCTTACTATTTAATTCATTTTTCGTCCAGAACAACCAACCACGCACCGTTTGTATCATTTTCTTTTATGCACACCCCCCACATCAGTTACACTTCGCATCTTCTTAGGCAAAAGAAAAACCGTTCGAGCAACTGAAAGGCCAACCGATCAGGAATCATGAATCCATTTCGCTAATAGATTTGTAACTGATAAATTAACTGTGAGAGAGAACTGTAGCCCTTCGATCATATTCAAGTTTATCTGCACCGTTGGATGAACTTTATTAACCTTGCCTCTAAATCGAGTTTCGGCATTTCGGCATTCCTATGGCCAGGTGTCTCGACACTTCATGTCGCGATCTCCGAAGCTTCGATACAGAGCTTTTCTGCGCTAGCTCCTTCCTCTATATGACCATGGCCATGACCAAGCACTTATGCAAAAAGTGCTTTTCATGAATTCTCTTTTCGTGAGTCTGGAGATGAGGCATCTCGACTCTCCAAGCCACGATCCCCGAAACCCCGAGATGGAGCTGAGATCAATGGTCCATGATCTCGATGAATCTACGGTCGAGATCTCATCATGAATTCGCATCTCACGATTCCTTTGATGGAGGTGCTTGTTTCTCCAAGTTGCGATAGGCAAAACTCTAAAATGAAGCTTAGATCAATGGTTCAGACCACACCTTGATCTGACGACTGTGAATAAATCACGATTTCGTATATCGCGATTTCGGTGGTTATGTATCTTTTCAGTCTTACACTGTGCATATTTTTGATCTCACACTACACATCCCGTGATTTCCCCTTTCTTACTGTTTAATTCATTTTCATCCAGAAGAACCAACCATGCACCGTCTGTATCATTTTCTTTTGTGCAAACCCCCCACAGTAGTTACACTTCGCATCTTCTTAGGCAAAAGAAAAATCGTCTGAGAAATTGAAACGCCAATAGATCAGGAATCATGAATCCATTTTGCTAACAGATTCGTAACTGATAAATTAACTGTGAGAGAGAACTGTAGCCCTCCGATCATATTCAAGTTTATCTGCACCTTTAGATGAACTTTATTAACCTTGCCTATAAATTGGGTTTCGGCATTTCGACATTCCTGTGGCCAGGTGTCTCGACACTTCATGTCGCGATCTCTTAAGCTCCGATACAAAGCTTTTCTGCACTAGATCCTTCCTCTATATGACCATGGCCATGATCAAGCACTTATGAAAAAAGTTCTTTTCGTGAATTTTATTTTCGTGAGTCTGGAGATGAGGCATCTCAACTCTCCAAGTCGCGATCCCCGAAACCCCGAGATGGAGCTGAGATCAACACTCCACGTTCTCGAGGAATCTACGGTCCAGATATCATCATGAATTCGCATCTCGCGATTAATTCAATGGAGGTGCTTGTCGTTCCAAGTCGCGATAGGAGAAACTCCAAAATGAATCTTAGATCAATGGTCCAGACCACACCTTGATCTTATGGCTGTGAATAAATCGCGATTTCGCATATCGCAATTTCGGTGGTTATGTATCTTGCCTCTCCAACTCGCGATAGGCGAAGCTCTGAGATGGAGCTCAGATCAACGGTCCAGAATAAACCTCGATCTGACAACTGTGAATAAATTGTGATTTCCCATATCGTGATTTTGGCGATTATGTATCTTGCCACTCCAACTCGTGATAGGCGAAGCTTCGAGATGGATCTTAGATCAATGGTCCAAAAAAACCCTCGATCTGACGACTGTGAATAAATTGCGATTTTTCATATCGATATTTCGGTGGTTATGTATCTTGCCTCTCCAACTCGCGATAGGCGAAACTCTGAAATGGAGTCGATGGTCCAGATCACACCTTGATCTGATGGCTACGATTAAATCATGATTTTTCATATCGTGATTTCAATGGTCATATTTCTTGCCTCTCCAAGTCGCGATTCACGAAACTCCGAAATGGAGTTGACGGTCTAGATCAACAGTCCCGATCAATACTTGATCTGACGGTCATTGGGAACCTGCATCTAGAAAAATAATTTGCGATCATCCTCCTTGAATTTCAAAATGTAAACTCGCTCGGGGGTTTCCTGGACCTTTTCAAATACAGCTTCATCTGGAAATACAATTTGATCAACTTCTACCACATTATTTGTTTGATTAATCCATTGAAAGTGAAACAAACCCTCATCTCCCCTAGCTACACGAACAAGTCCTTTCTGAGTATCTGGCACAACTCGTGTCCCCTCCAGGGACATCATTCTAGCTCGAAACTCCAGCATGATCTCCTGACAATTGAATCGGAGACCATTGAACGTTGGGTCGAGCCCTTCACCCAACAACCATGAGAGATGGACATGACAGTAATAGCTTCGAAAGATTTCGTTCGTTGAAAGGATGATGCATTACAACATATGGAATCTGTTATGACCAAACCCTACAAATCATCCCTGTAGTGTCCTCTCATAATGCTCATCTATTTCATACTTTCTCTACTCATGCCATCTTCATTGTTGTACTTGCCATCAATGGCAAGTATAAAAGCATGCGCTGTCTGTTAAAGATTTGCCAACAAAATCAACGTAATGGATATCATTTCTTCCTAAGGGGGAGGATTGATCTAGGAGGATATTGGTGGCCACCCACCTATTCCGACTAGGTCATCTTTTCCATTTTTAGTTCAACACGTTCTTATGCACTTCTTTGTAATTGTGTGTTCTAGACTTCTTGGGATGTTTGAATCCCTACACATATTCCAAGTGGATACTGGTGGTCTCTCACCTAATCCAACTGACTTATTTTGTATGTTTTCATGTAAGAACATCTTAGTGTACTTCAAGGGTCGTTTTGGAACCGTAAATAGGGTTTTTATGTCTCTCCATAGTGAAACTGTAGACATAGTGAGAGTTTGATGGTGTAATGTGTATTTCTCTAAAATACCTTTCCAATGGTCCATCACATGCCTAAAACTGAGGTTGTATGCAAAAGTTATGGCCATGGGAAGATGAGGTACCAACTTACCCATAGGGGCCCACATGAATTTTGGATTTTCATCTTCTAGGGTCAGGTTTTTGGATGTCTAGGGTTTTGGAATTCATGAGAAATATCAAAAAGACCTCTAGAGCCTTGTTTTAATCAGTGTGCTCAGACGGATGCGTGTAGCAGCCACATCTCTTCTCAAAGATAACTACCACCATTCAAGCAAGTGTTTCAGTTCTGTAGTTTTATAGTTTCAACCTATTTCATTTATTCAATAGAAGATGTTGTTCACTAGATATCGGTGTTGTTCTTCATATCTCTGTGTTTTTTTTATTCAGTCTATTCATCAGTTCATTCTGCTCCTAAATATGGATCACTAATTGTCCAATCCTCTTGTTATTCTAAAACAAACTTACTTTGTTACATAAGAGTCAATTTCTTACTATGTGGATGTGGCTTCACTACTATTAAAAGAAAATATCCTCTACTCTTGTGAGAATTATTTTATTTCAATAGAAATTTTGGGTCCTAGTTTGATTTGTAATCAAGGGGATTATATCCCACTCACTTCACGAACACAAATGCTTGTGCAAAATTTGATTTTTGGACTCTATCTAAGCTCTGTCTTTGATAAGAAAGGTTCCAATGCTTAGTACAATTATTTGTGCAATTACTCATTGGTTTTGGGTTGAGTAACTAACTCATTATTTAATTTTTTTAAAGAGTAATGATAGCATACTAGTGTGTATAACATCTCACTCACCCATTAATTAGAATCTTAGAATCATGGAAAAAATATTTCTCAACACAAGCTTGAGCAATATTTTAATCCACGTGGAACTTCAACTCATTTAATTAATGGAATGTGCCTAGTCACCCTACATACATCAATGAATCATTGTATGTATGTACCATCATTTATGTGCCATGTGGTCAAATATCATGAATGTGATCATTAGTACACTTCCAGCATAGGTTTTCATGTCAAACTAACTTTGGATACATGCAGACAATAGGAAATATGCAACCAACTTTCTTAGAGGATGCCCAACACAAATTTTGACCATGTACAAGTGGTGACTTAACATAGGAAAAATAAAACATATGTACAGTATTCAAATATGAATAATGGAATGGCCATAAAATAACTATATTCCTTGGGTCAACCTAGATCTAGGCTTAGGCACATGTGAACTTTTAACTTAAGCTAGGAATTTTCTCTACTCAAAAATTAGGGTTTAAATTATAACAAGAAGGTGTTTGGTATGATAAGAAATTAGGGATAGGTTTTACTCTTTGCAACCAACAAGTGAAATGTGGAATGGGTTTCATGAGCTTAAGGTTCATGCTCAACACCGAGATAGTGAATTTTTCATAAGTGGGGTTAATACTCCTAAAGATGTAGATAACATCCAGTGTTTTGGAAGTGAGGAACAAGTGTGTGGGTCACCCTTGAGCACTAGGGTTTAAAAATAAATCAAGGAAGTAATGAGTGGGATCCATTTGGTGAGGTATATAATGTAATATTCCCATACATCAAATAAAACTACCCAACAAAAAATTAGATGCCCAACAAAAATGCAATCAACCCAAGACTTAATTGGAGCACCCAACAAAAATGGGAATTCTCCAAGCAATCAATTGGAGCGCCCAACACCAATGGAATTCATACAAAAATTAATTGGTGAACCTAAAAACAATAATGGAATTCGTGGGAAACAATGAAATGATCATGAACAACCTAGAGATGTCCATAGGAAGAAATATGCAACAAGGCACTCATCACCCATAACAATTATAAATAGATGCATAACATCAATTAATAAATTACTAAAAATTTTAATTAACTAAAAAGGTGAGTTTAAGCCACTCACTTTGCTCGACACACATAGAGGAAAAACAAATCAATGAGATGATATTTTTACCCTAGAACCCAATTGGGAAAACCATTCAAATGATGCTCAATATTCTTCTTTCTACAAGTCTACAATTTTTTACAATGTTGTCCTCGTCCATGGCCAAAATCCCCTTGAGTATGAGAGAGCGTAAAGAAATAGGGAGATATAGAGGGTAAGGGAAGGCCAACAACCATTTCTCTTCACTTCTGGTTCCTTAGCCTTCTCTCCCATCTTTTCCTTGACATTTTAATTATTTTTCTTTAACTTTTCTCTTACATCATTATTTGGCTTATTCCACATAAACTTGCATTGCTTTTACATTGTTTTATGTGGCTTAGACAATGCATTTTGATCATCAATATGTGTTTCAAGTATTAAGTCTTATCCACTCTTTATTACATATTCATTTTGGATCACACCTCCCCATTGAGAGGATTTTTGGTCTATAAAAGATCTAGGAGATCAATCTGAATCATTATTTTCATCTTCATTAGAACATGGCTTTGACACTCGGTGTAATATCCCCAAGGACGAGCCCTATTGTAATCATGTTTATGAGTTGTAAATCATGTTTATGAATTTTAAATAATGTTTATGAATTGTAAATCATGTTTTGTAGGATGGTGAGCTGAGTATTGATAAGTTGATAGGCTTATGTGTTTATTAGGCCTAAGAGCCTAGGTGTTAAAGGCTAGGAGCCTGTTTTTGTATGTGTAATATGCAGAACATTAATAAAGATTAAACATCGTTCCGTGAAGACTGACCATGAAGAAAGAGTGATGGGGGACTAAGCTTACAAAGGGTGGGTAAGGGAAAAGGGATTGAAAGGTTGGATAGAGGGGCTAAGCTTGGGGGCTTAAGTCCTTGGGAATAATAATTTATTATTATTCCAAAGTTGTGTGACAAACATGTTTTTTATCCTAAGTTCTAGGAGAGGCAACGTATGTTTCTCCAACGTGTGCAGAAAAGAGAACGCATACTTGATGGAGCGCATGAAACTTCATGGGGGACAAGTGTCGGTGCAGGAACATGAAATTTAACCCAATAATTGAGCCATGATAAGGGTTCATCCCCCATTCTTTCGTTAGCTCTATGAAACCAGGGGATTCCATATGATCTTTGTATGCCTCACGCAGCTCTGAAACCTCAAGGTTGTGATGTTTTATTGAGAATCCGATACACCCTTTGTCTGAACTGTTGAGTCTGTGTTCGACCTCTGCGTGGATTCCTTGTCATGCACCCTGAAAACCAGTGGAAAAATCGTGAATTGAGCCATGTCACCTGTGTGTCCTATGAGTCTAGCCTATCTGTTCTTGTAGAGTCGAGTTTGTACCTAAACTGTCTTTGATAATTATTGATCTGACCTATTTCCGAGACCTAGAGAGGGAGGTGAAGCACCGATGGACTGTCCTAGTGAAGGTGTATACTCCTAGGTGGAACAGGTATGTGAGGAATGAGACTCTGTGAGTAGTGGGTGTAAGAAGGCTCTTGGAGAGAATCCTTCCAGTTGCTTTGTGCAGTTTTCCTATAACCTCAGCCTAGTCTAGGATTCCCTTGCCTTGGGTGGAGCTTAGTCCTAGATCGAGGGTGACCCACTGCTGAGTGTGATGAGCAACGAGTTCTAAGGCTGGGATATTTGTGGAAGATCTGCACATATTTGGTGGAGTTACTATAGTTTCAAAGATAAGTATATGGATGTGTTTAATTTCAATTAAAATGCATGTTTGCGATGATTGCAATATAATCATGTATTCTGTTGCAATGATATTTACTCTTAATTCCATTAATTCTGTATGTTAGCATTAATTATATGTTTACTCTTTTAAGTCATTTAACTTCATTTAAATGCATAGTATATAAGTGTTCTTATGTGTATTAGTGTTGTTTGATAGTGGGGTTGATGGTCGGGGATGTTACAATATGGTATCAGAGCCCATGGTTTCAACGTTAAGCCTGGATGGGCCGAATAAGTGGTCTTTTGACCCAAGGTTTCGAGTGGAAATGGTGTTCGGATGGAACCAATTTCGAACCTTAGAATGTTTTTGAGTGCCATGGGGTTACTTGGCCATATTATGAAGCTCAGGAGGAGTAGCAGTAGAATAAAACCACAGTCGGTGTGGTATTTGACCACAGAAAGAGAGAACTCAACACTTGGGGTTTTGGAGCCATAGGATTTTTCAGAAGGAGAGGAAAAACCTTTACGACCATCAAATCAGGAGAAGGTGCAAGAAGGTTATCCTGGAAGCCTTTCAGAGTTCGACAATCGGGAGAAGTGAGGTGCGCTGAGGCACAAACCTACGAAACCCAAAACTGCGAAGTCCCGAGAAGATATACACCATAGATCTGGGAAAAAGAGCTTGACCGTTGGATCAAGAAGAAGAGAAGATTGTAATTTCACGAGTTCAGCTATCGGGAGAAGTGGGATGTGCTGATTCACAAACTCCCGAAGCCCAAAACTATGAAATCCCAAAGAGCCGAAGTAGTGGGTCATGCTGACGCCACTTGGATGGATGTGGACACATGGGATGTGTGCCACATGTCAGTGGGTCCCAAAGGAAAAAGTAGATGCAGTGGGGTTGGATGATGTCACCTAGGGTAATGTGGACCTTCTTAAGTAAACCAAGTGTCACCACCATAGTTGGTGACAACTATGTTGTGGGCCCGAAGGCTAGAAAGGTCGGAAGTTCATAAGTTAGGATTTGGGAGGGAAGCAAGAGTGGGAGTTTCCAGGACTGAAGTCTCGAACCTCCGAAACTCAAAAATCCGAAGTCCCAAAGCTCCAAAGTACCAGAGGCTTCGATGATAGAAATTCCCTTGTGTACATCCGCTGTCAGATGTTAGGTATGGTGCACGGTTGATCCGCCTACCTCGCGAGTTCGGTAATTTGAAACTCGGAGTAACTGATGTGCTATGATTATTTTTTTTTGAAAGTTGAAGTCCTGAATAGATAACCTTGAGATCTAGTGCTTGGTCACGACCCATGGCCATGTGGATTGGGGAACTAAGAGAAAAGGGCTAAGGCCTGAGTTTTTTACAAAGCCGAGCAGAGCTTCGAAAATTCATGAAATATGAATGTTTTCTTGAATTAGATTTGTTTATGAATGTTGTTGGATTGGTTAAGGAATAATGGCCTGAAAAATTTTGGTTGTCTGCACATTGTGATGCAGAAGCTCAACAAGTTCTATAACAAAATAGAATTGCCACTGAGTACAAAATAAATGGAAGAGGCACAGACTGCTTCCAGTTCTGAGGATGAAACAAAAGGAATGGATGTCCAATTGGGAGTTGAAAGGTCGAACTCCAATGGGCATGGAGAGGAGATAGATAAGGAAGTGCATATGATGAAAATTATTGAACTATTACAAAAAGATGCCTAGACTCACCAAGCAGATAACAAAAAGTTCATGAAAGCTAAGGAACAACAAGGAGAATTCAACTCAAAGTTGATGAAGAATCTGGAGAGAACAAAAAAGAAGTTGGAAAAGGATAGAGACTCCAAAAAAATAAGGAGCCACCAGGCTTCTAAGGGAAGAAGATAAAGGAGTGTTAATAAACACCATCATCACTCCTAATGTTTCTCCAAGAGGATGAAACACAGTAGTTCAAGCCCATCTCCTACCACAAAGCATATGAGATCTGGAGTGGATGAGATGAAGGGAGAAATGAACAATATTAAGCCTCCTACGTTTTATGGAGAACATAAGAAGGAGGAAGATGCTGACACATGGTTTCTTGGCATGAGGAAATATTTCAAACTGCAGAATTATTCATGTCACGCCGAAGGAAGAATTACGATGTATCAATTGAAAGGAAAAGCATCCATGTGGTGGGATCAACTTGTGTAGGTGCAACACATTAGATATAAAGATGTCACTTGGAAAGAATTCAAGAGGTATTTTGAGAAGAAATACTTGACCAAAAGATACTACGATAGAAAGATGAAAGAGTTCTTTGAGCTCAAGTTGGGCATCATGACCATTGATGGGTATGAACGTAGATTTTTGGAATTACTGAAGTATGTTTTGTTCATCAAAGATGAGAATTTAAATATTGAAAGGTATCTTAGTGGACTTCCACCTTCCATCAGTGATAATATCCAGTATGATGACCCTAAGACCATTGAATAAATGATAAGAAGAGAGAAATGCTTATATGAACAACAAAGAGAAAAGCCTACCTTTCAGAAGGCTTGGGATGACCAGAAGAAGTTCAATAAAGAGCATAGGCAGAAGGGAATCAAGCCTCCCTTTTTTAGAAGCATTCCTTAAGGACAACCATCATTTAGAGAGCCGAGAATGGATGATGTAGGGAAACAAAGGCCAAGGAAAATGCCCATTCAGTGTTGGGGCAGTCAGGGAAACCATAAGTATAGAGATTGTCCCCAAAAAAATGGCAAAGAAAGAGTTGTCCATAATGTTCAGTAATATGAAACAATGGAGGACATGGGCAGCAGAATGCCAAGGATCTATGCAGCCCTGGACAACAAGCAAGCTATATTTCTGTCACAAATGACTGAAGTGGAAGGTATGATCAACAACCATGCCTTTACTATTTTAATTGACTCAGGGGATTGACATAGTTATATAGATCTTAGAGTGGTGGAAAGTTTGCAATTGTCATGAAGCAAACATAAAAATTCTTGGTTAGTGCAGTTGTCTATAGGAACCAAGAGAAAAGTTATTGAGTTAGTTAAGTCTTGTCTAGTGGACATGAATGGACTGAGCACAAAGGATGAATTGAATGTTTTGCCTTTAGGTTCTTATGACTGCCTAATTGGGATGGACTGGTTGGACCAACACCATGCCATCTTGGACTATCATCACAAGGAATTCACTTTCCTGGATGAGGAAGGAAATCGTAAAATAGTCAAAGGAATTCCCAGAGTTGTTGCTATCAGAGAAATCTCAACAATGCAGCTGAAGAAGTGCTACAGGAAAGGCTGTCAATTATTTGCAACCCATGTGGAGGAAACACCTAAGGATAAGGTGTTAAGCATTGGGGATAATGTGGTACTAAAGGAGTTTGAAGATGTATTTCAAGATGTACCCAGATTACCCCCGAAAAGGGATAGTGAATTCTCTGTAAATTTGATGCTTGGAGCAGCTCCAGTGTTGAAAAATCCTTACAGAATGAGTACACTGGAGATGAAAGAACTGCAATTGCATATTGAATAGCTTCTAAAGAAGGGGCATATACGCCCAAGTGTGTCACCTTGGGGTGCCCTGGTCCTATTCGTGAAGAAGAATGATGGGACGTTGAGATTATGTATGGATTTCAAATAATTGAACAAAGTAACTTTAAAGAACAAGTATCCTTTGTCGAGGATTGATGACCTCTTTGATCAGTTGAAGGATGCAGAGATAGTTTTGAAGATAGATCTTAGGTCGAGATATCACCAGGTAAGAATAAAAGATGAAGGGATCAACAAGAGCACCTTTAGAACAAGGTATGGTCATTATGAATTCATAGTGGTGTCGTTTGGGCTGTCAAACACACCTGATGTTTTTATGTGCCTAATGAATGGTGTATTCAAGGACTATCTAGACAAGTTTTTCATAGTCTTCTTGGATGACATTCTGGTTTATTCCAATTCGGAGGAAGATCATAAACAACATCTGAGGATGGTGTTGCAAGTGCGAAGAGATCACCAACTATATGCCAAGTTGAGAAAGTGCTCATTTTATCAAGAGAAGATCCATTACTTGGGGCATATTATTTCGAAGGATAGGATAGTTGTAGATCCTGAGAAGATTGACGCCATCAAAAAATGGTCAGTGCAAAAGAACGTGACTTAATTCAGATCCTTTATGTGTCTAGCTGGTTATTACAAAAGGTTTATTGTAGGGTTCTCGAGGATAGCTCACCCTATCACTTCCTTGCAAATGAAGGAGAAGAAATTTCAGTGGATAGAGGAATGTGAGAATAGCTTGCAGCGATTGAAGCATCTATTAACCAGTGCTCCAATCCTGAGGATCACAGACCCAAATGAAGATTTCGTGGTGTTCACTGATGCATGGAAAGAAGGACTAGGAGGAGTCCTCAATTAGAACAATATTTTTTTATGAATCCATAAAGTTGAAGGAGCACAAAAAGAACTATGCCACTCATGAATTGGAGTTGGTAGCCATAGTACACACTCTAAAGAAATGGAGGCATTACCTCATGGGGAGGAGGTTCGAACTGAGGATAGACAATAACAATCTAAAGTATTTGTTTGATCAGTCAACCTTGAACGTTAGATAGAGTAGGTGGTTGGAGTTTCTTTGTGAGTACGATTTTGATATCAAGCATATCAAAGGGAAGGAGAATAAAGTGGTTGATGCACTCAGCAGGAGAGTACACCAATTACATGCTACAACCATTAGCATGTACCGAACTGATATTAAAGGCATAATTTAGGAGGCTGCAAATACAGATTTTCAGTATAGGTATTTGGTATCAAAGCTACATCAAGGTGAGATTCCACAGAAAGTGGAAAATTATAAGCTGGAAATAGATGGAATACTTCTGTACAAGAACAAAATTTATGTACCTAATGTCCAGGACTTGAAAAGTATGATTTTGCATGAAATGCATAATGTGCCTTATGTAGGACACCCTGGATATCAAAATACCATGGCAGCAGTCAAGAGCCATTACTTTTGGCTAGGTATGAAGAAGGAGATAGAAGAATACATCACCAGATGTATGGAATGCCAAAAGGTTAAAGATGAGCAATGGCACCCAACAGGGTTGCTGCAGCCTTTACCCATTCCTGAGTGGAAGTGGGAAGTGGTGAAAATGGATTTCATCACAGGTTTGCCCAGAACAGGAAAACAACATGATTCAATCATGGTAGTAGTGGACAAGCTTACAAAATATGCCCATTTTATTTCATTAAAGACTACTCACAAGGCGACTGATGTTGCTGACATCTTTATGAAGGAAGTGGCACGATTGCATGAAACTCCCAAAACAATTGTGTCTGAAAGAGACCCAAAATTTACCTCCAAGTTATGGAAGGGGTTGTTTAAGGGGTTCGAAACGAGAATGAACTTTAACACTGCTTATCATCTAGAGTCGGATGGGTAGACAAAGCAGGTGAATCATGTAATAGAAGACATACTGAGGATGTATGTGATGGACACACACTCAAAATGGGAAGACTACCTACACTTGGTAGAATTCGCCTACAATAATGGGTATCAAACATCGTTGAAGATGATCCCATTTGAAGCACTTTATGGCAGAAAGTGAAATACTCCAATAAGTTGGGATAATCCAACTGACAGGGCAGTAGTTGGGCCAAATTTTCTTAAGAAAATGGAAGAAAAAAAGTTAAAAATTAAGCAGAATTTAAAGGATGCCCAAGACAGACAGAAAAGTTATGCTGATAAAAAACTAACCCACAGAGAGTGTAAAGTGGGAGATCATGTTTTCTTGAAAATGAAAGCCAATAAAAGTTCCCTAAAGCTGGGGAACTGCTTGAAGTTGACAGCTAGATTTTTTTGGCCATTTGAAATCTTAGAAAGGTTTGGGCTAGTTGCATATATGCTTGCATTACCTGCATCCATGACTGTACATAATGTGTTTCATGTTTCATTGCTTAAGAAATATATAACTGATGGTAATCATGTAATTGATTGCAATTGATTTAGGTGGAGCAAGATGGTGTCCTACAAGTGCATCCTGTGTGCATATTGGATCGGAAAATAAACCAGCTCCGGAATTGAGCCATAGGGCTTGTAAAGGTCCAGTGAACCTAGTACGGTCCTAAGGACATGACATGGGAGCATGAGGATGCTATGCGGGAAAAATACCCACATCGTTTTGAATATTTTGAAAATCTTGTTGATGTTGTGTGAAAGTTGCACTAATGACAGTGCAAAAATAAGGGGAGGCGATTGTAATATCCCCAAGGACGAGCCCTGTTTTAATAATGTTTATGAATTGTAAATCATGTTTATGAATTGTAAATCATGTTTTGTAGGATGGTGATTTGAGTATTGATAAGCTGGTAGGCTTATGTGTTTATTAGGCCGGAGAGCCTAAGTGTTAAAGACGAAGAGCATGTTTTTGTATCTATAATTTGCATAACATTAATAAAGATTAAACATCATTGCGTGCAGAATGACCACGAAGAAATAGTGATGGGAGACTAAGCTTCCACAGGGTGGGTAAGGGAAAATGGGTTGAAAGGTTGGAAATAGGGGCTAATCTTAGGGGATTAAGTCCTTGGGAATAATAATTTATTATTATTCCAAAGCCGTGCAACAAACATGTTTTTTATCTTAAGTTGTGGAAGCGACAACGCATGCAGCTCCAACGTGTGAAAAAAAGAGAATGCATACTTGATGGAGCACATGAAGCTTCATGGGGGATGTGTGTCAGCCCATGCACATGCAATTTAACCCAAGAATTGAGACATGATAAGGGTTTTTCCTCCATTCTGTCGTCGTCTGTCTCAAATCGGAAATTCCACCTGATCTTTGTATGCCTCACACAGCTCTGAAAACCGAACCCTGTGATGTTTTCTTGAGAAGACGATACACCCTCTATTTGAACCGTTGAGACTGTGTTCGACCTTTGTGTGGATTCCTTGTCATGCACCTTGAAAACCAGTGGCAAAACAGTAAATTGAGCTGTGTCACCTATGTCCTGTGAGCACAGCCTATCCTCTCTTGTAGAGTTGACTCCATACATGAAATTTCTTTTGGTTGCTTCCTTATGTGTTTCCTGAGTGGAATTGACCAGTTGTTGTTGTTTTTATCATCACTTGCGGGAATTGGGTTGAATCTTGTTGAAGAAACGAGTTGTCAGGCCCGTGGTAGAAGAGATAAGTTGTTAGGCCTATGAACACATATCTCTAGGTGAGAGAGTCTATTGGGAAGTGGTTTTCTCCCAAAGAGAGTCCAGCACCATCTACGAAGCTCTGAGAATTCCTGATCTGATTTGTTGCTGAGACCTAGAGAGGGAGGTGAAGCACCGATGGACTGTGCTTGTGAAGGTGTATACTCCCAGGTGGAACATGCATGTGGGGAATGAGCTTCCATGAGTAGTGGGCGTAAGAAGGCTCCTGGAGATAATCCTTCCGGTTGCTCCGTGTAGTTTTCCTGTAACCTCAGCCTAGTCTAGGATTCTCTTGCCTTGGGTGGAGCTTAGTCCTAGCTCAGGGGTGACCCACTACTGAGCGTGATGATAAGTGAGGTCTAAGGATGGGAGGTTCTTGGAAGGTCTGCACATAGTTGGTGGAGTTACTAAAGTTTCAAAGATAAGCATATACATGTGTTTAATTTCAATTAAAATGCATGTTTGTGATGCTTACAATATTATCATGTATTCCGTTGCAATGATATTTACTGTTAATTCCATTAATTATGTATATTAGCAGTAATTATATGTTTACTCTATTACTTCATTTAACTTCATTTAAATGCATACTATATAAGTGTTATTCCACGTAGTAGCGTTGCTCGACAGTGAGGTTACTGGTCGGGGACGTTACACTAGGTCCTCGCTACATCTCTTAATCTATCTTTGGATCTGAATCATGGCTTTGGCTCTTGGATATATTCATTAGTTATGGTTCTAGTTCTCATTCTATCTCATGTTTTCCCATAGTGCAACAATATTCTCACTGAATCTTAGCTTTTAGCAATCTAAGAATCTAAACTCTAGTCTCAACACTCATTCCCATCTCCCTCTCTGGATTGGAGATGGTCCATATCGGATACCAACTAAGATAAGTTGAATGTTGGTCTATTTAGTGTGACCCCAATATGCTACTATCATGCAACAAATCCTCACGTGTGGTTGCATTCATCTAATAGGATCAATTGATTCATGACATGGAAAAACAATTGTGGTTCATGTGAATGCTTGGAAGGAACATTATGTATTTCTAGAGAACTCATCCCTTTAATTTCATTGACCATGTGCATCAATCTCAGGAACATATTTAGGAAGGAAAAATTCTATTGGGAAATCATAGGTAGCAATTTAAATGGTGTTTCCCTAGCGGTTGGTGTCCACCCACTACCCTCTTCAATAGTGATGCAGACCTATGGTGCTTATATCTCCCCTTGGACAACATATTATCCTTGAATTGGAGATGCAGGAAGCTCTTCACCTCCTATACTCTTCGCTCTCCACAATATTTTCCCAGCTGTGCGTATTTTGGTCTAAAGCTTTGGGTGAAGTGTCCAACAGTTTGCTTCCCAGTGACCACTCAAATTGCAATGGTGTAAAAAATTATCTTTGTTGCTACAAGGACTTATTGACATATTACTCATTTCCACTTCTCTCTTTGCATGTTGTTGGATTGGAGAAACCTTCTTTCTGTTCCACTTCTGAAAACAATCAGGCCTGCGAAACATTTCTTGCTTCTCCCAACAGACTGACTCGCAATGAAATTTATTTTTACAATGTTAGCATGTATTTTCATATCGACAAATGTTTATAGTATGGCCTCTCTTCTTATATCAATGACACACAATAAATTTCTTGTTTGATGTATACCCCTTGGTCTTCTTCTTCTTCTTCTTACTCTTGCTAATTGATTTGATGTTTTCTTTGAGTGCATATGTGGGTTGATTCTTCCAAATCTCCTTATCATTTCTCTCCTTCAATATACCATAAGGATGTGGTGGTGGTGAGTTAACACCTCCACTCATTGTTGCTACTACTTCTCCATATGATAAAGATAAATCCAACATGTCCATTTCCTTCAAGAAAATGGTTTCCTTCATGGTGATGGATTTTTTACTTCTTCCATCAAAACCTAGGTATTCATGCTCGGCCCAAGGTGTGACTACAATGGGGATCAATATTCCATGTCTCATCATGCCTATCCCTTGTCCATCATATCCCATTTTGATTAAGAGTTTAGAGACAATACCCCTAGTATGTTTCTCAAATTCACGAAGACTCTCTCAAGGAATGTCTACGAAAGGTGATCTTACCAAGGTGGTGTTAGTCATGGTGCTAGCATCTGCAATGGAAATGGAAGGTTATCCTGCTTATCTGTTCTCTTGGAAAATTTATTAGAGCCTCCCCAAGGCCTTATCCTTATCCTCCAATTCCATTTGCAGCTGAACCATTATCTGCGTGAACCTATCCTATTACAAGTTATACATTTGGATGAACTTCTTATTTAAGGTATACAAGTTGTGTTCTATGTTTTTCCCAATCTGTACTAACTGTTATGAGGAAGCCTTGGTGTTATTTAAATTTATTATTGAGTAATGGAAGCAATTCAGAATAGGTCTCCATGTGTTTCTCCATCTTTTCCATCCTCTCTCTAAACATATTAACCTACTCCTTTAGGCTCTCATTCTCTTCTTGAAGCTTGACATTATTGGTCCCTAAGTCTCCCAACTTATCTATGCTTTCTTTTCCCATGCTACAGTTTGCAATCTTTTGTTCACATTTATGGAAGTAGTGTCTCGGTGAAGGATACAACTGCTTTGATACCATTAGATCTGTAATTGAGGGGATTATAACCCACTCACTTCACCAACACAGATACCTATGTGGAATTTGATTTCTGAACTTTATCTCAGCTCTGATGAGAAAGGTTCCAATGCTTAATACAATTCTTTCTGTAATTACTAATTTCTTTATGGGTTGAGTAACTAACTCATTCTTTAATTTGTATAAAGAGTAATGATAGCATACTAATGTGCACAGTGTATCACTCACCCAATAATGAGAATGCTAGAATATTGGAAAAAATATTTCTCAACACAAGCTTAAGCAATATTTTAATCCATGTAGCCCGCAGGGGTGTAGACCGATTGGCAAGTGCTGTGTAAATGGAAGGAACTATGTAAAATGAGGTCTCAAGGTCGATTCTC
>SNQJ01S0031622.1:71798-87660 GCA_010110895.2 Picea sitchensis
CACCCCGATTTACTCGGAGGGCGTGCTTGCGGGCTGTGCGTTTCTCCCTAGGGTTTATAAGGCAGCCGACAGGATTCGACCCCGTGTCACGCGAGTACGATACTGCCGTTGTTACCGATTCCCCTAGTATAAAAAAAATAAAATATTTTAATCCATGTAGGACTTGAACTCATTTAATTAATGGGAGATGCCTAGTCACCCTACATGCAACAGTGACTCATTGTCTGTCTATCACATCATTTATGTGTCATGTTTTCAACTCTCATGTACGTGAATATTACTACACTTTCAGCATAAGGTTTCATGTCAAACTAACTTTGGATATGTGTGAACAATAGGGAATATGTGGCCAATTTTCTTGGAGGATGTCCAACAATTTTTTTTACCATGCGCAAGTGGCGATTTGAGCCATGAAAAGGAAAACATGTGTATAGTCTCCAATGATGAATAATGGAATGGCCAGAAAATAACCAGATTCCTTGGGTCACCCTGGAGCTAGGATTAGGCACGTGTGAACTTTTATGTAATAATGAATAGGCATTTGGTCTACTAAAAAATTAGGTTTAACTGATAGCAACTAGTCTCCTAAAAATTTAGGGTTAGTGTTTACACTTTGTAACCAACAAGTGAAACATGGAATGGGTTTCTCCACGAGCTTAAGGTTCACACTCAACAATGGGATAATGATGGTTACATGAGTGGGGTTACTCCTCAAGATGGAGATAACATGTAGTGTTTGGGCAGTGACGAACAAGTGTGTGGGTCTCCCTTGAGCACTAAGGTTTACACACATAACAAGGAAGTAATGAGTGAGATCTATTTGGTGAGTAGATAATTTAATATGCCCATACAATAGAGAAAACTACCCAACAAACAATTAGACATCCAACAACAATGCAATCAACCCAACACTTAACTAGAGTTCCCAACAAGAATGGAATTCACCCAACAACTGACTAGAGTGCCCAACATCAATTGAATCCGCCCAACAATTAATTGGAGCATCCAACATTAATGGAATTCCTTCAACAATTAATTGGTGCACCCAAGAACAATAATGGAATTTGTGGGCAACAAAGAAATGACCATCAACATCGTAGACACATCTACAAAGTTTTACAATTCTTTCCTCCTCCATGGTCAAAATCCTCTTAAGTATGGGAGAGAATGAAGAAATAGGGAGAGCCAGGGGGTAAGGGAAGCCCAACAACCATGGCTCTTCACTTCCCATGCCCTAGCCTTCTCTCTTATCCATTTTCTTTGGAATTTTAATTATTTTTCTTTAACTTTTCTCTTACATCATTATTTGGCTTATTCTACCTAAACTTGCATTGTTTTTACATTGTTTTGCGATGCTTAGATAATGCATTCTGATCATCAATCTTTGTTGGCACTAGGTCTTATCCACTCTTTAGTCCGGATCCATTTCAGATCATAGGTTCTATGAAACCTAGAGTGATTTTAAGGTGGGGTAAGGTCTCTGTTTACATCTTGATAAAAGTTGGTAGTTAGAAAAAATTATGTAATAGTAAGTTTATAATGAGATTTAAATAGGAAGTTAGTCTCTTTTATTTAGGATTCATTTATAGTTATGAGACAACTCAAATCCAATAGTTAGATAGATCCATTTAAATACATGCACCTTGAAGCTGGTAGTTATACCAATTTGCAGACTAATGAATTTAGAATGAAACAGAATAATGAATTTAGAATGAGATTTCAGATCAAGCGTAGAAGGGTGGGTTAAAACATGTATGTAATCTAGATACATATGTATTACTTTTATTTTCTATTAGAGATATTAATTAAGATATTGTAATAAAAAATAAAAGAGACTCTACCATTATTACATCATTTTTTAATCTATTAATTTATATTTAATTTTTATAAAATGCAATTGTTAAGCAAGGTGGTCGAGTATTAGAATCAGAAATCCCATTTCAT
The DNA here is from genome assembly GCA_010110895.2 of Picea sitchensis. NCBI lineage: Eukaryota > Viridiplantae > Streptophyta > Pinopsida > Pinales > Pinaceae > Picea > Picea sitchensis. The sequence goes on from SNQJ01S0031622.1 coordinate 73,743, forward strand.
GGGCATATGTATGATAGGACTCTTTTAGTTTCATCTCTTTCATGGCACCTATCAAAAGGAAATATGAGCAAAATGCTATGTTCTATAGAATACTACGCGTAAAGAGCAACATTATGTAACATATGGAATTCACATTGTTATATATATATATAAGTGTATCTCAAATATGTAACAATAAGGAAGGGGATGCTAATCCAAACATCCAAAGGTATCGTGCAAGAATATGACCGTAATTTAAATGCTTTTACCATTCCCTCCTAACATTGTTTACTCTAATGTGTTCAAACGAGATGAATACATGTAAATTAATTTTGAGATGGAATGATCACTAGTTTTGGATGAATGGCATTTGATTTTAATATTGTAGCAGAGAATGATTGTGAGAGTTTGTAAAATGTTGAAAATGAATGTGTAAAATTGAAATTTTGATTTTCTATGCACAAACACTCAATAATGAATTATAATTTAGGGAGTTGGCCCATTGCCTAGATAATAGTCGGCCAATATAAATATATTCATGGCCTAGTTAATAGTCGGCCAATATAAATATCTTCTTTTGATTCACTAATTGTTTATGTATAAACGGGTAAATGCCTACTCGTATACTTCGTTCTACCAAACAAGAAACGTGATAGAGAGTTCAGAGCGAGGTTTTCTTACCGCATTTGTCTCTTTTTACGTTAAATTTCGGGCCATTTTTTCCCCGGGAGCGCATAGACGAAGAAAAAATAACATTCCAGTCTCCTGAAGACAAAGAGAATCTTGATTATTAAGTGTACAAGGTTGGGGGTAAAGAAGATTCAATATACAATTCTCTGGAACTAGTTATTAAAGGTATTGAGGGATCGTCTGAAGGAATTTTTTGTTTGTCAAACACAATCACAAATTTACATTCTTGAATATGTGACCACAGCAACTTCCCATCACCAGTCCAGTGGGAATAATTGAGAAGGAATTTTCACAGCAGTTTGTAAAGAAAAATGGGGAATGATGGTTCTAAACTTTCAAAACAAGTAGAGGAAACTGAGGAAAGATACAAGAAGGAGATTTCTGAGAAAGTTAAATACTGCAGAACCGTGGTTTCTGATAAAAATAATCTAGAAGCTACTGTTTTGAAATTGAATGAAGAAATTCACGCGATATCCACAGAATTTCAGACAAGAACTAAGGCTTGGGACTCGGAAAAGGAAGACCTTTTATCACAAATTGCAGCCTCAAAAGAAAAGGTAAAAGAAATTGAGGAAAGATACAAGAAGGAGATTTATGAGAAAGATGAATACTGCAGAGCCCTGGTTTCTGATAAAAATAATCTAGAAGCTACTGTTTTGAAATTGAATGAAGAAATTCACGCGATATCCGCAGAATTTCACACAGAGAAAAAGGCTTGGAACTTGGAAAAGGACGACCTTTTATCACAAATTGTAGCCTCAAAAGAAAAAGAAAAAGAACTTGAGGAAAGATACAAGAAGGAGATTTCTGAGAAAGATGAATACTGCGGAGCCGTGGTTTCTGATAAAAATAATCTAGAAGCTACTGTTTTTAAATTGAATGAAGAAATTCACGCGATATCCGCAGAATTTCACACAGGAAATAAAGCTTGGGACTTAGAAAAGAACGACCTTTTATCACAAATTGTAGCCTCAAAAGAAAAGCAAATTATTCTCGAGAGAAAAGTAACAGAATTGGAAACTAACCTGGACTCTGCGAGGAAGGATCTTGATTACTCCAGGGCATCAACAATTGAGAAAGAGAGAAATATTGTTGAATTACAATATAAGCTCGCAGAGACTGCAGCGACAAATAAGTTCCTAGAGGAGAAAAATAGCTCATTATTGAGCGATGCAAACAAACGTAATACAGTTTTAGAAGAAAAAAATGCTAGTCTTCAACAAAAAATAAGGGAGCAGGAGATGAGTTTACAGTCTCTCAACACGAATCTCGAATCACTCCGAGATTTGAAACCACGACGTAAACTTTTTCAACCGAAGTCGCCTGCTCTAGAAAATGGAAAAGAAAATTCTGCGAAACGAAGAGAAAATGGAAATTGTTATGGTTTGCGCGAAAAGTCAAAACTAAGCGTTGTTATAGAAAACCGAACATCCAACACATCAGAAGGCAATGCCACAAATCCCGTGGCTGTAAAGCGAACGCCACAAAATCCAGTGGCTGTAAAGCGAACGCCTCTGCAAACGGCGCCTGTAAAGACAAAACCAATATGGCATTAAAGGTTGACTCGCTGGACATGTTCATATATTCATTATTTTTTTCATTATTACACATGTATGAGATATTATTGTATTGAAGAACACTTTAGCATGGTCCATTTTAATCCCATGAATTATAATGTAATTGCACATATGAAATTTAGGCCATTGAGTCATTATGTTTTGGGTCAAAGAGCCTATATTAATCTATATGGTCAAGGGATAAGCTATGTAGAGTGTTTCATCCCTTTAATTATTTTTTTCATTATTTTAAGGGATTTCTTGATGATGATGATGATGGTGATGGTGATGATGATGGTTAATGTCTACCAATACCTAAATTGGTTCGTTGGACCTTATGTAATGTACGAGATTTCAGATATTATAGTTATTACCTTAAGATTTCAAACAGATTTCAATGCCACACACTGAAAATTTTAACTGAAATAAAACTGCACTGGAAATAACAAAATCATATAGAGATAGCCATGCACAATAGACACAAGATTTATCCCGGGAAAACCCGAACTCGGGATAAAAACCCAACAAACTTTTCTATAGAAGAAATTTAATCCAAGTTCACAGATACATCACCAGAAAAATAAAGAATCCAAGCACATAGAAAGTTGTGCCCTAGTGTGAGCAAGAACCCTGAAGCATGACACATCATTGGACAAAGATAACACAACTAGTAACTGGAAACTGGAACAACAACTTGCAACTAGCACNAAGATACAAGAAGGAGATTTCTGAGAAAGTTAAATACTGCAGAACCGTGGTTTCTGATAAAAATAATCTAGAAGCTACTGTTTTGAAATTGAATGAAGAAATTCACGCGATATCCACAGAATTTCAGACAAGAACTAAGGCTTCGGATTCGGAAAAGGACGACCTTCTATCACAAATTGCATCCTCAAAACAAAAAGAAAAAGAAATTGAGGAAAGATACAAGAAGGAGATTGACGAGAAAGATGAATACTGTAGAGCCCTGGTTTCTGATAAAAATAATCTAGAAGCTACTGTTTTGAAATTGAATGAAGAAATTCACGCGATATCCGCAGAACTTCACACAGGCAAAAAGGCTTGGGACTTGGAAAAGGACGACCTTTTATCAAAAATTGTAGCCTCAAAAGAAAAAGAAAAAGAACTTGAGGAAAGATACAAGAAGGAGATTTCTGAGAAAGATGAATACTGGGGAGCCGTGGTTTCTGATAAAAATAATCTAGAAGCTACTATTTTTAAATTGAATGAAGAAATTCACGCGATATCCGCAGAATTTCACACAGGAAATAAGGCTTGGGACTTGGAAAAGGAGGACCTTTTATCCCAAATTGTAGCCTCAAAAGAAAAGCAGGTTATCCTTGAGAGAAAAGTAACAGAATTGGAAACTAACCTGGATTATGCGAGGAAGGATCTTGATTACTCCAGGGCATCAACAATTGAGAAAGAGAGAAATATTGTTGAATTACAATATAAGCTCGCAGAGACTGCAGCGACAAATAAGCTCCTAGAGGAGAAAAATAGCTCATTATTGAGCGATGCAAACAAACGTAATATAGTTTTAGAAGAAAAAAATACCAGTCTTCAACAAAAAATAATGGACCAGGAGATGAGTTTACTTTCTCTCGACGAGAATCTCGAATCAAAGGATCTTCAGCTCCTAGATTTGAAACCACGACGTAAACTTTTTCCACTGAAGTCTCCTTCTCCAGAAAATGGAAAACAAAATTCTGCGAAACGAAGAGAAAATGGAAATGGTTATGGTTTGCGCGAAAAGTCAAAACTAAGCGTTGTTAAAGAAAACCGAACACCCAACACAACAGAAGGCAATGCCAGAAAGCCAGCAGTGGGAAAGCGAACGCCTCTGCAAACGGTGCCTGCAAAGACAAAACCAATATGGCATTAAAGATTGACTTGCTGGACATGTTCAGATATTCATTATTTTTTTATGCTGTCATTTTGGGAGAAACGTTGCGTTTCAAAACTATATGGACTATTAGAGTCTAAATATTCATGAATATCTTTTATTGTTTTATTGGTGCATGAATATCTTTTATTGTTTTATTGGTGGTGTGAGGGTATAAATTTGATGGGAGAATTTTTCAAGAATTTTTTTATAATTATTTTAAGTGTTTATGATATTTAGTATTTTTGTTTGTTCATCATTTAAATACTATGTATTATATGTTTTTTTTGGGTTAAATATTATGTATTGTATGTTTTTTTAAGTTGTGTTGTGAGAAAAGAGTAATTTTTGTTGTGAATGGGGAAATGTTTAGAGAGTGTATCTAAACTATGAAGAAGCTCCAAAACCCACTAGTAACAGAAATTAATAAAAACAAGTATTGTAGAACTGATTGTATGTAACTAACATAAATATGCTCAGAAAGTCATGCTTCTATTATAACAACATTTCTCTAATACTTTTATACATGGACATGCCCAACTATATAAAAGTAGCTTGGTCAAAGGTCACAACAATAAAAAAATAGGACAAATCTACTTGATTTCAAATCATCACACAAGTGGTTTAGTTAGGACAAGTGTTGTCTTACCATTTAATGATGGCTTGTTTTATCTTCTTGTTTCAATATCCTCTACTATCAAACTCAAACTAGGTAAAAACTCTCAAAATAAAATAAAAATGGTTATAAATATAGTTATAAATATATAAGGTTTATTTGGTAATTAGTATTTGGTATGACATAAATGAAGTTCGAGTCCTTTTTATTACACATGTATGAGATATTATTGTGTTGAAGAGCACTCTAACATGGGTCTGAGAGCCTATATTAATCTATATGTATAAGGGATGACGCATGTAGAGTGTTTAGTCTCTTTAATTAAATTTTTTTGATATATGAAAATTTAGAAGTTTCTCCATTTTCATTATTTGAAGGGATTTCTTGATGATGATAATGTTGATGATGATGGTGATGGTTAATGTTCACCAATACCTAAATTGGTCTCTTGGACCTTAATTAATGTAAGAGATTACTTGAATTTCTTTATCATTTTATTACTTTTAAATTTTTCTAATTTATATATATGATAATTATTACCTTATGATTTCAAAGAGATTTCAATGCCATTGTTACCATAGAATAATTACAAACCGAAATAAAACTGCAGTGGAAATAACAAAATCACATAAAGATAGTCATGCACAATAAATAGAAGATTTATCTCGGGAAAACCAAAACTTAGGATAAAACCCAACAAACTTTTCTCTAGGAGTGTGTGTGATTTCAGGTGAAGATCTTTGAGGCTTCATACCAGGAGGGTGTGACAGAACACTGTGGGTTCTGATAGCCGTGCACAGAGGTTTCACTTCTGAATTCTGTGGGTCAGACAAAGACGTGTTGCGACACAGGAACCAGAATCAACAACTCAGGAGAAAGACCTCAAGGTTGTTGAATACCTTGGAGGCAAGGCTGTGTATGAGAGACACAGTTGTAGACAAAAGCTCTGAGGAGTTCTGTAGAGCCAAGTGGGCATTGAGCATATGCACAGAGGTGCATTGAGAAGAACTCTGTTGTGAGTTCAAGAAGAAACAGAATCACTGAGGATTCTGGGAGTTCTGCCAGGAGGGCATTGAGTGGGTGCGTAGGTGCACAGGAGGATAGAACTGTTGAATGTTCTGGGAGAGGATACTCTGCCAGGTGGGCATCGAGTAAGTGTGCAAACAGACACAGGAAGAAGAGAACTCTTTGAGTTCTGGAAGTTAGAGGAAGAATCCACCGAGGGATCTTCACGGGGTTACTGAACACCCTGTAGACTCAGCAAGAGGTTGCTTGAGGCAGAGGATAGCCAGGAGGGCATCCCAAAATTCTCCATCGGTGGGAGAAAGGAAGAAAGACAAAATCCCTTAGGGGTCTGAGTGGTTGAGAAGCTTAGGAGAGGCAACACTGTGTGTGCGTGAAGACTCTACAGAGGTGCAGAAGTCTGAGAATCCCTTGGGGATTCGAAAGGAGAAAAGCTCAGGAGGAACAACGTCGTGGAGAACGCAAGCGAGGCTTAAAGCTGAGGAACTCGCAGAGGAGAAAGAAGACAAAGGTTGAGGCCTTTGGGGGACTTGGAATTCTTCCAAGCATCGGAAGAAAGTGCAGAAGCTCAGGAGGGAGCACAGCCACCGTCAGATCGGCTGGAGAAAAGAAGATCTAGACCGTTGGTTCCTACGTCCAGGAGAGCGTCAGGAGAAGCGCACAAAAGGGGAAATTGTGGACCGTCGGATGTTCACATAGTTACCCGTCAGCCGCTGGACCGGCCAGAAACTACACAAGGTTTAAGCCCTCAAAAGGAGAGGAGAGAGTCCCGACACATATCGGGATATCGACACTCGGGATATCGGAGTTCTCGAGGTCGAGAGATTGAGTCTTTATAAGTCTCGAAACAGCGAAAGAATCGCAACCGTTGATTTGTGGGAGGACGCGTGTCACGTGATCATTCATTTCGAAGATCCGGGCATTGGCATTCGTGGAGGTGAGAGTCCCGAAACAGTCGTCGGGATATCGGGACTTCAGCGATCGGCATATCGGGAGTCTCGAAGACAAGAGATTGGGAATTTCTATAGGAAAAGTCCCGGGGAAGATCTGAGCCATCCGTTTGTGGAGACACGTGGCGGAAACCGGAGACCCGTCGGTATATCGGCTACAAGGGTTTTGAGTTGATAGAAGATTTCTATCATCGGGGTAACGAAAGTCCCAAAATCGCGAGAAGCGATCAGGGTTGTCCATTAGTTGGGGACGCGTGGTGGAGATCGAGCGCCCGTCGGTACTTTGGCACATCGGAGTTCGGCATTTCGCGAGTCCTGAAGACGAGGCGCCCGGGACATCAAAAGTCGTGAAATCACGAATGGATGTGGACCGTCCATCTTGAAGGGATGCGTGGCAGCGAGCGAGGCCTTCGAAGAAAGTCTCGACAGGAGAGTCGTCGATCGGGAAATCGCGAGTCGGGAAATCTTGAATCTCGTGGACAAGTATTCCTTACAATTCAGAATCATGAAATCCGAAACCCCGACAAGGGGGATAAAGCTCCGTTGTTGTGGGGATTAGCTGACGTCAGGTCGGAGAATCGGGGATCGGGATATCGGGGATCACGTGCACAAAGTGTTTATGCATTTCAACATTGTGATGTTCGAAACCCTGAAGGGAGATAAGGCTGCGGTCTTGTGAAATAGTGGTCGCGTGGACCAAAGGTCTAGCCCGGAGGGCTAACAGAAGTTGGAGCGTATCGGGATTCGGAGGATCGGGAATCCTGTGGGCTAATGCATTGCGGCATTTGAAGGCTCGAAACCCCTAAAGGAATAGGATTGTGGTCATGAGGGGATAGCGGTCATATGGGCCAGGAGCTTAGCTAGGAGGGCTAACGAATAAAGCACCGTATCGGCAGATCGGCGATCAGGAGTTCAAGGGGAAAAAGGTTCTCTACATCAGAAAAGACGAAACCCCGAAACCAGAAATTAAGTCGGGAGAAGGTCACAGGCACATGCAGAGGTTGTGACAGGGAAATGAGAAGGACCTGTGGATCGGGTTTTGAATAGAGATTCCAGCAGGGAATCGGAAGAGCCAATTCGACTCAAGGGGGAATTTGAATGATCCTGTGAGTAGGAGAGCACGAGGTGGTGGAACGCATCTTTTACTGCATCAGTTGGTATCAGAGCTAGAACTTTGTTTTTATATTTCTAGCAGAGGGAGAAGGTAAAGGGAGACAGAGCGCTGGAGACTCTGTGGTGATTGTTTGCAGGTAGGCGACAATCAAGAAGGCAGTCAGGGAGACTATAGGATGAAGCTGGAAACACTCTTAGTGCGGAGTGACAGCAGCAGGTTTGCTAGGAAAGCAGACAGGGACAACACCATGGTTACTGAAGACCATAGGCATGCTGGGAGGAAGAGCAAGGCAGAAAAGCTTGCAGAAATGGATAAAGAGCTCTATGAAATCAGGGCAGACATAGAAAAGCTCGAACTGCGGATGCGGCAGAAAGCCAAGCCAAGATGGGTGTATGAATGGCCCATGAAGAAGGCGAAAGAAAAATGGCTAGTCAACAAGTTGATGGTCAGAAGACAGCGAAGGCTGTAAAAAAGATGGTTGAGGTATGTTGAAAACCTCAATGGACCAAAAGAAGAAATGGTTCAGGTGTGTGAACCCAAGACTGGGAGAGGTCTCAGTGATGGAGAAAATGAATTGGGATCAACTGAGGATCTCAAGAACTGCCAGGAGGGCAGAGAAGAAATTTCAGTTTGCCAATTGGGCAATGAGTTGAGATCACTGCGGGATATCAGAGACTGTTAGGAGGATAGCCGAGGAGTTTCACATTGCCAGCTGGGCAATGATATGAGGTCACTGCGGGATCTCATAACCTGCCAGGAGGACAGTGGAAGCATCCCATATTTCCAGGTGGGCAGGGATGAGCAGATGAGTTGGAATCAGCCTAAGGAGCTGACAAAGAAGATGATCTCAAAGGTGAGTTTGATCAGCATGTGCAGCTGACAGAGCAGGAATATCAGGATAATATTATGATGATTGGGGGAATTGGAGTATTCCTACCACTTTCCCAGGAGGAGGTAGAAATCTGTGTTGCAGGTGCAACAACAACAGTAGAACAGTCAGCTATGACTGTCAGGAAAGAAGAGGGATTGGAGAAGACTTTGGAAGCTGCCCAAGCAAAAGAAGACAAAGAGGAGAATGAGCGTTCTGAGGAATGGCTCAATGATTTTGGCTAGGGAGCTGAAAAGAAAGAAGTTGCAGCATGGAAGCTAGCAGGAAAGGAAGCCAAAGAGAGAGCAGGCAGATTTATCACTCCATGGGAGATGGAGCTAGAGATGCTGGAGGATTGGCTGAACAATCCAGAACCAGCAAGAGAACTAACAGAAGTTGAGTTTTCAGGGAAGGTGACTGAACAACCAATCAGTCAAGGCGAGACTGTAGAACAGAGGTCTACAACAGAGTGGCAACTTGAGGCCACAGGTGAAGATGAAGAGGATGGCATGGGAGATCATGATGATCTACCCAATTGCAGAAAATTTTTGCAGTTGAGGGGACTGCAAAAACAGGACCAGCCACTGGAGCAGCTAGATGTAGTGATCGAGGAGATCAGAAGGTTGATGTTGAGGTTAGAAGAAAATTCCAACAAGGATAATCTGAGTAGAATGAAGGAAGAAGCAACAACAACAGCAAGGAGATGGAGCAGATGAACAACTCCAGAGGATGATTTGGGATCCAGGAGGATTTCAACATCTGAGATGGGAAGCTCATGAGCAGGAGCTCGTGAATTTTGCAGCTGAGGAGTATGATGCAGGAGCATCTCTCCATGTCATCCAGCCAACCATGTCAAGCACATGCATTCAATGATGAAGAGAGGCGTAGCCCTCATCTTTTATTTTGAATTGAATGTAATTTAATTTCTTAGGTTGTTGAGCCATGGAGCCGTGCCTTTATGAAGGCATTAGGTAGATAGGCCTTTAATGTTTGTAAGGCTGAGATCTAGATCTAGATGCTGGACTAAACAACCCATTCAATGTAATTGAATAGGGTAGGTAGATTGGAGGGAAGAGCTCGAAGAGCCCCCTCAGGTAAAAGAGACTTAGTATCTCATTTTGTAGTAGTTGAGTTGTAGAGGTGGATAGAATAGAGGAGTTGCAAGTAGAGAGAAGAAGAGAGGAGCTGAGACCTTGTTATAGGCCGTGCTCAAGAACACCTTGTAAATACAATCATTTTCCATTTTAATACAAACATAGCAGTTTTTCCTGCATGTATTCTGTGTTGAATGAATGTCTGTGAGTGTTCTTATATGTTGTAGATGTATGTTGTAGGTTTTCATTTGCAGGAGTGTGTGTGATTTCAGGTGAAGATCTTTGAGGCTTCATACTAGGAGGGTGTGACAGAACACTGCGGGTTCTTATAGCCGTGCACAGAGGTTGCACTTCTGAATTCTGCGGGTCAGACAAAGACGTGATGCGACACAGGAACCAGAATCAACAACTCAGGAGAAAGACCTCAAGGCTACTGAATACCTTGGATGCAAGGCTTTGTATGAGAGACACAGTTGCAGATAGAAGATATGAGGAGTTCTGTAGAGCAATGCCAAGTGGGCATTGAGCATATGCACAGTGGTGCATTGAGAAGAACTCTGATGTGAGTTCAGGAAGAAACAGAATCACTGAGGATTCTGGGAGTTCTGCCAGGAGGGCATTGAGTGGGTGCAAAGGTGCACAGGAGGATAGAACTATTGAACGTTCTGGGAGAGGATACTCTGCCAGGTGGGCATCGAGTAAGTGTGCAGATAGACATAGGAAGAAGAGAACTCTTTGAGTTCTAGAAGTTAGAGGAAGAATCCACAGAGGGATCTTCGTGGGGTTACTGAACACCCTGCAGACTCAGAAATAGGTTGCTTGAGGCAGAGGATAGCTAGGAGGGCATCCCAACATTCTCCATCTACGAGAGAAAGGAGGAAAGACAAAATCCCTTAGGGGTCTGAGTGGTTGAGAAGCTCGGGAGAGGCAACACTGTGTGTGCATGAAGACTCTGCAGAGGCGCATAAGTCCGAGAATCCCTTGGGGATTCAAAAGGAGCAAAGCTTAGGAGGAACAACGTCGTGGAGAACACAAGTGAGGCTTAAGGCTAAGGAGCTCACAGAGGAGAAAGAAGACAAAGGTTGAGGCCTTTGGGGGACTTGGAATTCTTCCAAGCATCGCAAGAAAGTGCAGAAGCTCAAGAGGGAGCACAGCCGTAGTCATATCGACTGGAGAAAAGAAGATCTGGACCATTGGTTCCTACGTCCAGGAGAGCATCAGGAGAAGCGCACAGAAGGGGAAATTGTGGATCGTCGAATGTTCACATAGTTACCCGTCAGCCGCTGGACCGGCTAGAAACTGCACAAGGTTTAATCCCTCGAAAGGAGAGGAGAGAGTCCCGACACATATCGGGATATCGGAGTTCTTGAGGTCGAGAGATCATGGCTTTATAAGTCCCGAAACAATGAAATAATCGCAGTCATTAATTTGTGGGAGGACGCGTGTCACGCGATCATTCATTTCGAAGATCCGGGCACTGGTATTCGTGGAGGCGAGAGTCCTAAAACAGGCGTCGGGATATTGGGACTTCAGCGATCGGCATATCGGGAGTCTCGAGGACAAGAGATCGGGAATTTCTATAGGAAAAGTCCTAGGGAAGATCTGAGTCATCCGTTTGTGGAGACACGTGGTGGAAACCGGAGACCCATCAGTATATCAGCTACCGGGGTTTTGAGTTGACAAAAGATTTCTGTCATCGGGGTAATGAAAGTCCCGAAATCGTGAGAAGTGATCAGGGTCGTCCATTAGTTGGGGACGCGTGGTGGAGATCGAGTGCCCGTCGGTACTTTGGCGCATCGGTGTTCGGCATTTCGCAAGTCCTGAAGACGAGGCGTCCAAGACATCAGAAGTCGTGAAATCATGAATGGATGTGGACCGTCCATCTTGAAGGGACGTATGGCAGTGACCGAGGCCTTCGGAGAAAGTCCCGACAGGAGAGTCGTCGATCAGGAAATCGCGAGTCGGGAAATTAGGAATCTCGTGGACAAGTAGTCCTTACAATTCAGAATTGCGAAGTCCGAAACCCCGACAAGCGGGAGAAAGCTCCGTTGTTGTGGGGCCTAGCTGACGTCGGGTCGGAGAATTGGGGATTGGGATATCGGGGATCCCGTGCACAAGGTGTTTATGCATTTCAACATTGCGATGTCCGAAACCCCGAAGGGAGATAAGGCTGCGGTCTTGTGAAATAGTGGTCGCGTGGACCAAAGGTCTAGCCCGGAGGGCTAATGAAAGTTGGAGCATATCGGGATTCGGAGGATCGAGAATCCTGTGGGCCAATGCATTGCGACATTTGAAGGCTCGAAACCCTGAAAGGAATAGGACTATGGTCATGAGGGGATAGCGGTCATATGGGCCAGGAGCTTAGCCAGGAGGGCTAAAGAATAAAGCGTTGTATCGGTAGATCGACGATCGAGAGTTCGAGGGGACAGAGGTTCTCGACATCAGAAAAGACGAAACCCCGAAACCCAAAATTAAGTCGGGAGAAGGTCACAGGTGTGTGCAAAGGCCATGACAGGGAAATGAGAAGGACCTGTGGATCAGGTTTTGAATAGAGATTCCAGCAGGGAATCGGAAGAGCCAATTCGGCTCAAGGGGGAATTTGAACGATCCTGTGAGCAGGAGAGTGCGAGGTGGTGGAACGCGTCTTTTATTGCATCATGGATACATCACTAGAAAAAATGAAGAATCCAAGAACATAGAAAGTTGTGCCCTAGTGTGAGAAAGAACCCTCAAGCATGGCATATCATTGTACAAAAATAACACAACTAGTAATTGGAAACTGGAACAACAACTTGCAACTAGCACAGAGAAACAGGGAAATGTGCAATATAAGAGGAGAGTCAGTGAGATGTGTAATAATGAAATGGACTTGCCTTTATTTATACTAGTTAAGTCACCTTATTTTATATCAGGGATGACTTGTCCTTTTTGTCCTTTAACTTTATTTTATTGCTTTTACAAGTGTTTCTTCAATGGCTCAATGGAGCTGACTTTATCTTCTTATCATTTATTTCTTTCTTGTGCATTACAGGGTCTTCTATAATGGTCTATTTGTATTTTCTTATGGAGAATGATTTTCTGAAGTTGCAAAACTTCAGCACTCCCTCTCAATGAGGGAGACATTCTCAATACTTAGATTTATTTTGTCATAGAAAAGTTTCCTCATGATCCATGTTGATGATCCATCTCCACATAATTGTTTCTAGCACCTTAGGTCTCAATGAAGACCACACCTATACCATTCACCCTTGTGAGTGAATCTCACCACAGGTAAACCCCTATGAGTGAATCTGCCATTCTCCACTAGTTAAATTACCAATCCTAGGAGAATGACATCTGATTTTATCTTACACGTGGAAGCACATCAAGTACCTCAAGTCCATAGGTAAAATCTTGTAAGTAAGGACTACGCTTGGGCCCATTTACCCCAGAAGTAAATGTATCTTCTCCATATGCCATAGCTGGGAGACGGTTTACCCAATGCTTACCCGGGCCACTCACCATGACACGTACACCCTTGTGAGTGATTATCACTTACGGGTTAACCCATGTAAGTGAATTTTTCATTCTCCCTTGGTTAAACTACCAATCCTGGGAGAATGACACCCAATGCAACCACACACTACATGAATACTAGTACCTCGAGTCTTCTACCCTAAAAAATTATGCCTCAGACATTCACCTCCACAATTATACTCTTGTGAGTGAATGCCACTACAAGTAAAATATTGTAAGTGAATCTATCATTCTCAACTGTTTAAACTACCAATTTTGGGAGAATGACACCTGATGATTCTTCCTAGAGAAACAACAACACCTCGAGTCTTATGTACAACTCTATGAATATATGCCCGATGTTGAAAATAAACACTCTCTCTCAGCAAGGGATACATTAATGGGTACACCCCTGTGAATTTCCTCTATCTACTCATCTATGGATATGTGTTTAATCTTCACTGCTTCCTTTTACACCATGTCTCAGATGAAGTCCTACTAGAATCTTTCAAATCCACACTCCTTCATCACTTGCAATACTAGCTACGATATACTTTGTCTCTATTGTATTGAGTGCTACAGAAGCCTACTTCCTACTTATCCCAAAAATATTAACTGATCCCAAGTTGATGTAGCACCTTGAGGTCC
>SNQJ01S0031622.1:93676-110306 GCA_010110895.2 Picea sitchensis
AGAAATCTCCTTCTTGTATCTTTCCTCAGTTTCCTTTACTTGTTTTGAAAGTTTAGCAACATCATTCCCCATTTTTCTTTACAAACTGCTGTGAAAATTCCTTCTCAATTATTCCCACTGGACTGGTGATGGGAAGTTGCTGTGGTCACAGATTCAAGAATGTAAATTTGTGATTGTGTTTGACAAACAAAAAATTCCTTCAGATGATCCCTCAATACCTTTAATAACTAGTTCTAGAGAATTGTATATTGAATCTTCTTTACCCCCAACCTTGTACACTTGATAATCAAGATTCTCTTTGTCTTGAAGAGACTGGAATGTTATTTTTTCTTCGTCTATGCGCTCCCGGGGAAAAAATTTGCCCAAAATTTAACGTAAAAAGAGACAAATGCGATAGGAGAACCTCGCCCTGAACTCTCTCTATCACGTTTCTTGTTTGGTAGAACGAAGTATAGGAGTAGGCATTTACCCGTTTATATATAAATAATTAGTGAATCAAAAGAAGATATTTATATTGGCCGACTATAAACTAGTCAAAGAATATATTTATATTGGCCGACTATTATCTAGGCAATGGGCTAAGTCCCCAAATTATAATTCATAATTGAGTGTTTGTGCATAGAAAATCAAAATTTCAATTTTAAACATTCATTTTCAACATTTTACAAACACTCACAATCATTCTCTACTACAATATTAAAATCAAATGCAATTCATCCAAAACTAGTGATAATTCAATCCCAAAATTAATTTACATGTATTCATCTCATTTGAACACATTAGCGTAAACAATGTTAGGAGGGAATGGTAAAAGCATTTAAATTACGGTCATATTGTTGCACGATACCTTTAGATGTTTGGATTAGCATCCCCTTCCTTATTGTTACATATTTGAGATATATATATATATGTATATGTGTGTGAAAATTCCATATGTTACATAATGTTTCTCTTTACCCGTAGTATTCTATTCAACATAGCATTTTGCTCATATTTCTTTTTGATAGGTGCCATGAAATAGATAAAACCAAAAGAGTCTTATCATGCATATGCCCATGAAATGGGATTTTTTTGTTCTAATACTCGACCACCTTGCTTAATAATTGCATTTTATAAAAATTAAATATAAATTAACTTAAAAAATGATGTAATAATGTTAGTCTCTTTTATTTTTTATTACAATATCTTAATAAATATCTCTAATAGAAAATAAAAGTAATATATATGTATCTAGATTACATACATGTTTTAACCCACCCTTCTAAGCCTTATTTGAAATCTCATTCTCAATTCATTATTTTGCAAATTGGTATAACCACTAGCTTCAAGGTGCATGTATTTAAATGGATCTATCTAACTATTGGATTTGAGTTGTCATTTTAAATTCATTATTTTGCAAATTGGTATAACCACTAGCTTCAAGGTGCATGTATTTAAATGGATCTATCTAACTATTGGATTTGAGTTGTCTCGTAACTATAAATGAATCCTAAATAAAAGAGACTAACTTCCTATTTAAATCTCATTATAAACTTACTATTACATATTTTTTTCTAACTACCAACTTTCATCAAGATGTAAACAAAGACCTTACCCCACCTCAAAATCTCTCTAGGTTTTATAGAACCTATGATCTGAAATGGATCCAAACTAAAGAGTGGATAAGACCGAGTACCAACAAAGATTGATGATCAGAATGCATTATCTAAGCATCGTAAAACAATATAAAAACAATGCAAGTTTAGGTAGAATAAGCCAAATAATGATGTAAGAGAAAAGTTAAAGAAAAATAATTAAAATTCCAAAGAAAATGGATAAGAGAGAATGCTAGGGCACGGGAAGTGAAGAGCCATGGTTGTTGGGCTTCCCTTACCCCCTAACTCTCCCTATTTCTTCATTTTCTCTCATACTTAAGAGGATTTTGACCACGAAGGAGGAAAGAATTGTAAAAATTTGTAGACGTGTCTACGATGTTGATGGTCATTTCTTTGTTGCCCACAAATTCCATTATTGTTCTTGGGTGAACCAATTAATTGTTGAAGGAATTTGATTTATGTTGGATTCCCCAACTAATTGTTGGGCAAATTCAATTGATGTTGGGAGCTCTAATTAGTTGTTGGGTGAATTCCATTCTTGTTGGGAACTCTAGTTAAGTGTTGGGTTGATTGCATTGTTGTTGGACGTCTAATTGTTTGTTGGGTAGTTTTCTCTGTTGTATGGGCATATTAAATTATCTACTCACCAAATAGATCTCACTCATTACTTCCTTGTTATGTGTTTAAAACTTAGTGCTCAAGGGAGACCCACACACTTGTTCGTCACTCCCCAAACACTACATGTTATCTCCATCTAGAGGAGTAACCTCACTCATGCAACCATCACTATCCCATTGTTGAGTGTGAACCTTAAGCTCATGGAGAAACCCATTCAATGTTTCACATGTTGGTTACAAAGTGTAAACGCTAACCCTAAATTTTTAGGAGACTAGTTGTTATCAATTAAACATAATTTCTGAGTAGACCAAATGCCTATTCATTATTACATAAAAGTTCACACGTGCCTAATCCTAGCTCCAGGGTGACTGAAGGAATCTGGTTATTTTCTGGCCATTCCATTATTCATCATTGGAGGCTATATGCATGTTTTCCTTTTCGTGGCTCAAGTCACCACTTGCGCATGGTAAACATTTTTTTTGGACATCCTCCAAGAAAGTTGGCCACATATTCCCTATTGTTCACACATATCCAAAGTTAGTTTGACATGAAACCTTATTTTGAAAGTGTAGTAATGTTCACGTACATGAGAGTTGAACACATGACACATAAATGATGTGATAGACAGACAATGAGTCACTGTTGTATGTAGGGTGACTAGGAATCTCCCATTAATTAAATGAGTTCAAGTCCTACATGGATTAAAATATTTCTTAAGCTTGTATTGAGAAATATTTTTTCCAACATTCTAGCATTCTCATTATTGGGTGAGTGATATACTATGCACATTAGTATGCTATCATTACTCTTTATACAAATTAAATAATGAGTTAGTTATTCAACCCATAAATAAATGAGTAATTACACAAAGAATTGTATTAAGCATTGGAACCTTTCTCATCATAGCAGAGATAAAGTTTAGAAATCAAATTCCACATAGGTATCTGTGTTGCTGAAGTGAGTGGGTTATAAGCCCCTCAATTACAAATCTAATGGTATCAAAGAAGTATCATACTTCACCAAGACACTACTTCCATAAATGTGAACAGAATATTGAAAATTGTAGCATGGGGAAAGAAAGCATAGATAAGTTGGGAGATTTAGGGGCCAAAAATGTTAAGCTTCAAGAAGAGAATGAGAGCTTGAAGGAGTAGGTTAATATGTTTAGAGAGAGGATGGAAAAGATGGAGAAACACATGGAGACCTATTCCTAATTGCTTTCATTACTCAATAATAAACTTAAATAACACTAAGGCTTCCTCATAACAGTTAGTACAGATTAGGACAAACATAGAACACAACTTGTATACCTTAAACAATAAGTTCATCCAAATGTATAAATCTTAATAGGATAGGTTCACACAGATGATGGTTCAGCTGTAAATGGAATTGGAAGATAAGGATAAGGCCTTGGAGAGGCTCCAATAAATTTTCCAAGAGAACAAATAAGCAGGATAACCTTCCATTGCCATTGTAGATGATAGCACCATGACTAACACCACCTTGGTAAGATCACCTTTCGTAGACATCCCTCGAGAGAGTCTTGGTGAATTTGAGAAACATATTAGGGGTATTGTCTCTAAAATCTTATAGAAAATGGGCTATGATGGACAAGGGATAGGCAAGATGAGACAAGGAATATTCATCCCCATTGTAGTCACACCTTGGGCTGAGCATGAGTCCCTAGGTTTTGATGGAAGAAGTAAAAACTCCATCACCATGAAGGAAACCATTTTCTTGAAGGAAATCGACATGTTGGATTTATCTTTCTCGTAAGGAGAAGTAGTAGAAACAATGAGTGGAAGTGTTAACTCACCACCACCGCATCCTTATGGTATATTGAAGGAGAGAAATGATAAGGAAAGTTGGAAGAATCAACCCACATATGCACTCAAAGAAAACATCAAATCAATTAGCGAGAGCAATAAGCAGAAGAAGAAGACCAAGGGGTATACATAAAACAAGAAATTTCTTGTGCATCATTGATATAAGAAGAGAGGCCATACCATAGACATTTTTCGATATGAAAATACATGATAACATTGTAAAAATAAATTCCATTACGAGTCAGTCTGTTGGGAGAAGCAATAAATGTTTCGCATGCCTGAATGTTTTCAGAAGTGGAACAGAAAGAAGGTTTCTCCAATCCAACAACTTGAAAAGAGAGAAGTAGAAATGAGTAATATCTCAATAAGTCCTTGTAGCAACAAAGAGAATTTTTTACACCATTGCAATTTGAGTGGTCACTGGGAAGCAAAGTGTTGGACACTTCACCCAAAGCTTCACCCCAGAATACGCACAACTGGGAAAATATTGTGGTGAGTGAAGAGTACAGTAGGCAAAGAGTTTCCTACACCTCCAATTCAAGGATAATATATTGTCCAAGAGGATATAGAAGCATCATAGGTCTACATCACTATTGAAGAGGGTAGTGGGTGGACACCAACCGCTAGTGAAAAACCATTTAAATTGCTACCTATGATTTTGCAATAAATTTTTTCCTTCCTAAAAATGTTCCTGAGATTGATGCACATGGTCAATGAAATTGAAGGGATGAGTTCTCTAGAAATACATAATGTTCCTTCCAAGCATTCACATGAACCAAAAAGTTTTTCCATGTCATGAAAAAATTGATCCTAGTAGATTAATGCAACTACACGTGAGGATTTGTTGCGTAATAGTAGCATACTGGGGTCACACTAAATAGACCAGCATTCGGCTTATCTTAGTTGGTATCTGATATGGACCATCTCCAATCCAGAGAGGGAGATGGGAATGAGTGTTGAGACTAGAGTTTAGATTCTTAGATTGTTAAAAGCTAAGATTCAGTGAGAATATTGTTGCACTATGGGAACATGTGAGATAGAACGAGAACTAGAACCATAGCCAAGGAATAGATCCAGTAGCCAGAGCCATGATTCAGAGCCAAAGATAGATTAAGAGATGTAGCAAGGACCCAGTGTAACGTCCCTAACCATTAACCTCACTGTCGAGAAATGCTACTACGTGGAATAACACTTATATAGTATGCATTTAAATGAAGTTAAATGGCGTAATAGAGTAAACATATAATTACTGATAACATACATAATTATGGAATTAACAGTAAATACCATTGCAACAGAATACATGATAATATTGCAAGCATCATAGACATGCATTTTAATTGAAATTAAACACATGCATATATTTATCTTTGAAACTTTAGTAACTCCACCAACTATGTGCAGACCTTCCATGAACCTCCCATCCTTAGACCTCACTTATCATCATGGTCAGCAATGGGTCACCCCCGAGCTAGGACTAAGCTCCACCCAAGGCAAGAGAATCCTATACTAGGCTGAGGTTATAGGAAAAATACACTGAGAAACCGAAAGGATTCTCTCCAGGATCCTTCTTACGCCCACTACTCACGGAATCTCATTCCCCACATGCATGTTCCACCCGGGAGTATACACCTTCACAAGCATAGTCCATCGGTGCTTCACCTCCCTCTCTGGGTCTCGGCAACAAGTCGGGTTAGGAATTCTCAGAGCTTCGTAGTTGGTGCTTGACTCTCTCTGGGAGAAAACCACTTCCCAATAGACTCTCTCAACTAGAGAGAGTTTATCATAGGCCTGACAACTTACCTCTTCTACCACGGGCTTGACAACATGAATCTTCAACTAGCTTCAGCCCAATTCCCCCAAGTGAGGACAACAACAACAACAACCGGTCAATTCCACTCAGGAAACATAAAAGGAAGCAAACAAAAGACAATTCATGTATGGAGTCGACTCTATAAGAGAGGATAGGTTGGGCTCACAGGACATAGGTGACACGGCTCAATTCACGGTTTTTTCATTGGTTTTCAAGGTGCATGACAAGGAATCCACGTAGAGGTCGAAAACAGACTCAACGGTTCAGACAGAGGATGCATCTTCTTCTCAAGAAAAAATCATAGGATTGGGGTTTCAAAGTTGTGTGAGGCATACAAAGATTAAGTGCAATTCCCAGTTTGAGACAACCGACGATAGAATGGAGGATGAACCCTTATCACGTCTCAATTCTTGGGTTAAATTTCATGTGTCTGGGTCGACACATGTCCCCCATGAAGTTGCATGCACTCCATCAAGTATTCATTCTCTTTTTTTCACACATTGGAGCTGCATGCGTTGTCGCTCCCAAAACTTAGGATAAAAAACATGTTTGTCACACAGCCTTGGAATAATAATAAATTATTATTCCCAAGGACTTAAGCCCCTAAGTTTAGCCCCTCTTTCCAACCTTTTAGGTTTCCCTTACCCACCCTGTCGAAGCTTAGTCCCCCATCACTATTTTGTTGTGGTCGTTCTTCACGCAACGATGTTTAATCTTTATTAATGTTCTTCATATTACATATACGAAAACAGGCTTCTCGTCTTTAACACTTAGGCTCTCCGTCCTAATAAACACATAACCCTACCAGCTTATCAATACTCGACTCACCAGCCTACAAAACATGATTTACAATTCATAAACATGAGTTACAATTAATAAACATTATTACAACAGGGCTCGTCCTTGGGGATATTACAATCCCCTCCCCTTTTTTTTTCAATGTCCTTAGTGCAACTTTCACACAACATCAACAAGATTTTCAAAATATTCAAAAAGATGTGGGTATTTTTCCTGCATAGCATCCTCATGCTCCCATGTCGCATCCTCAGGACCGTACTAGGTTCACTGGACCTTTACAAACCCTATGGATCAATTCTGGAGCTGGTTTATTTTTCGGTCCAATATGCACACAAGATACACTTGCAGGACACCTTCTTGCTCTACCTAAATCAATTCCAATCAATTACATGATTACCATCATGTATATATTTCTTAAGCAATGAAACATGAAACAAATTATGTATAGTCATGGATGCAGGTAATGCAAGCATATATGCAACTGGCCCAATCCTTTCTAGGATTTCAAATGGCCCAAAAAATCTGGCTGCCAACTTCAAGCAGTTCCCGAGCTTTAGGGAACTTTTATTGGCTTTAATTTTAAAGAAAACATGATCTTCCACTTTACACTCTCTGTGGGTTCTTTTTTTATTAGCATAACTTTTCTGTCTGTCTTGGGCATCCTTTAAAGTTTGCTTAATTTTTAACATTTGTTCTTCCATTTCCTTGAGAAACTCTGGCCCAACTATTGCCCTATCAGCTGGATTATCCCAACTTACTAGATTATTTCACTTTCTACCATAAAGTGCTTCAAATGGGCTCATCTTCAACGATGCTTGATACCCATTATTGTAGGCGAATTCTACCAATTGTAGGTAGTCTTCCCATTTCGATTGGTTGTCCATAACATACATCCTCAGTATGTCTTCTATTACTCGATTCACCTGTTTTGTCTACCCATTCGACTCAGGATGATAAGCAGTGTTAAATTTCAGATTCGTTCTGAACCTCTTAAACAACCCCTTCCATAACTTGGAGGTAAATTCCGGGTCTCTGTCAGACACAATTGTTTTGGGAATTTAGAGCAATCATGCCACTTCCTTCATAAAGATGTCGGCAACATCCGCCACCTTGTGAGTATTCTTTAACGAAATAAAATGGGCAGATTTTGTAAGCTTGTCCACTAACACCATGATCGAGTCATGTTGTTTTCTTGTTCTAAGCAATCCCGTGATGAAATCCATTGTCACCACTTCCCACTTCCACTCAAGAATGGGTAAAGGCTACAGCAACCCTGCTGGGTGCCTATGCTCAGCTTTAACCTTTTGGCATTCCATACATCTGGTGATGTATTCTTCTATCTCCTTCTTCATACCTGGCCAAAAGTAATGGCTCTTGACTGCTGCCACAGTCTTCTGATATCCAGGGTGTCCTGCATAAGTCACATTATGCATTAGGTACATAAAGTTTGTTCTTGTACATAAGTATTCCATCCATTTCCAACTTATAATTTTCCACTTTTTGTGGCATCTCACCTTGATGTAGCTTTGATACCAAATCCATGTACTGCAAATCTGTATTTGCAGCCTCCAAAATTATGCCTTTAATATCAGTTCGATACATGCTAATGGTTGTAGCGTGTAATTTGTGTACTCTCTACTGAGTGCATCAACCACTTTATTCTCCTTCCCTTTGATATGCTTGATATCAAAATCGTACTCACAAAGAAAATCCAACCACCTACTCTATATAGCGTTCAAGGTTGGATGATGAAACAAATACTTTAGACTGTTATGGTCTATCCTCAGTTCGAACCTTGATGCAGGAGCATCGCCAACGTCAAGCGAGTGTGGGGCAAGTGCCAACACATTTTAGACACATGATAAATTGTTTAAAACTTTTGAATATGGATGTGCCAAATGTAAATGTAGTAGTTAGGAGAGGTACACTTATAGATTGTAATCAGACCTTGAGTGACCTGCTCTCGTCTGAAGGACTAAGAAGGCATTTATGTTAGTAGGTAGCTTTGAATTCTCAGATTAGATAGTTTTAGGAGTGGAGGGAAAACGGACATAGACACCCTCATTGTAGTATTGTAGATAGTGAAGAACATTACCAAGAGAAGAGCATACAGAGATGGAATAGAGAAACTGTGTTTGAAAAACACCTATGTACATAGATTTGAGTTAATAGAAGAAGTCTTAATTCATATTCATGGTGTTGTATTTGTTTCTTGTAGGTGTATGTTGAATGGTATGTTCATGGTTTTACTCTTTCTATTATACATTTGGTTTCTATGTTGTGTATGAATGATTTTAGGATTATGTTTGAAGTCTGAGAGAGAAAGAGTTAGGAGATGAGTTTCAATTGTTTCTCTATCTGAGCGAGAGTTCTTGCAAGGAGTGCAGTGGAATTGTCCGCAAGGAGTGCATTGACAAAACGTTTCGGAGGTTTTGTCTCTGAAAGCTCAGACAGGTTAGCTTTTTTTCTCATTTCCTCAAAGGTGCAGTTAGGCACAGGAGTCGTGCAAGGTGTGCACAGACCAATCTTGAATCCAAGGTTTGAAACCTGAGAAACTATTGAAGGGCTGCTGCTGCAAGGAGTGCGTCGAGTCAAAGGCGTTCAACACTAAAGTGTTTGAAGGTTTGTCTCAAGGAGTGCATGCAAGAGTTCTTGAAAGACTCAAAGTCGTGGAAAACCTCAGAAGGATTTAAACCTACGAAGTCGACGAAGGGAAGAGACGAAGGGTTGAAATTCTCCATAGAGAATTTGCGAAGTCCCGCCAGCCGTCCAATCTGACAGAGAAGCAAGGAGGTTACAAATGTTTTCAAGGTTCAATCTTAGGAGATCATGAGTCGTCGGATCCTCAGTTAGATACCTGTCAGTCGTGGGATCTGACAGGAGTTGCACGAGGGTTAAACTCTCACAAGCAGAGTGAAGGTCCCGAAAGATGTCGGGATATTGGGGTTTCTGAATTTGGGATATCGGGAGTCTCGAGGATAGGAGATTGGGTCATTTCATAGTGAAAATCATGATTTTGATCTGGACCATCCATTTGTTGAGACAAGTGGCAGAGATCCAGAACCCATCGGTATTTCGGCTACCGGGGTTTTGAGTTGATAGAGAAACTGCGACATCGGGGAATCGCAAGTCACGAAATCCTGAGACTAAATCAGGACCGTCCATCAGTTGAGACAAGTGGCGATGATCAAGAGCCCGTCGACATTTTTCATGTCAATATAGTCCATCGACATTTCGGGATTCGGCGTTTCATGAATCCTGAAGATAGAAAGCACGCAGATTTTGGAACTGCGAATTCCGAAACCTCGACAAGGTGGAAAGCTCCATTTTGGGGCCAGCTGATGTCATTTCATCATATAGGAGGTCGGGAATCAGAACTTTGGGAGTTCCAAGGGAAGGAATCGATAGGCATTTTGTTGTTTCAAAACCGAAAATCACGAAGCGACGAGGACCATCCATATTGAGGGGTCACGTGGCAAAAATTTAGGTTTTCGAAGAAAAAATCAGGATTTTGAGGATTGGAAATCCTGAGGACAAAGGGTCCATGCGTTTTGGCAATTGACAACCCGAAATCGTGAAAGACATAGGGTTGTGTTCATATGGAATAATGGTCACATGGAATAGAAGGTAGCCATGGGGACTAAACGTTGTTAAAGTCGATTCGGAAAATCGACATATCGAAGATCGGTGCATCAAGAAGACTGAGGTTCTCGATAATGAGAATCGTGAAACCCCGAAACCCAAAATTTCTGTCGAGAAAAGATCAAGTATGCACAGAATCTGTGACAGGGGAAAAGGAAGGACATATGAATCGGGTTTTTAACAGAGATTCTAGTGAGGAATCGAAAGAGACACTTCCTCTCGAAGGTGAAATTAGAACGATTTGTTAAGGCCGAGAGGTCAACGCAGAGACTGTGGCTAAGGCAGGGGCATAGTCGGTGTCAGGTTTGGTATCAGAGCACATAATGTTTTCTTTTCTTTCTGTAGCAAGGAAAAGGAAGATTCACCATGCCTCCAAGAAGAAGGGACAGGCAGACGCCTGATCCACTAGAGGAAAGGTAAATACCAAGAAGAAGAGGTAGGCAGATGCCTGACCCATCCATGGCAAGAGAAACGAGTGATTTACATGCCAGACTTGAGGATATGGATACAAAACAGAGATGCACAGTCGGTGTTGGGGATCTTAGTGATTCCGAAAGTGAAAATGAAGTTGAACATGAAGAAGAAGAAATGTCAGTGGAAGATTCCGCCAATGAATGCTTGATTAGAGTTGTCGCAAGGATGGGTGCCAGGGCAAAAATGGACATCCCAGTTTATGAGGGAAACTTGGATGCTGAAGAGCTTCTAGACTGGATTAGAGCTCTAGACACTTATTTTGACTATGAAGATGTCGAGGAAGACAAGAAGGTCAGACATGCTGTCACAATATTGAAAGGACATGCAGCATTGTGGTGAGATGAACTACAAGCTGACAGATGCTGCAAAGGAAAGCAGAAAATCAAGAGTTGGGATAGGATGATTGTGAAGATAAAGGAAAAATTCATTCTCAAGGATTACCAGATTACTATGTTTCGAAGAATGAAAAATTTGAGATAGAAGTTGATGACAGTGAAGGAATATACTAGAGAATTCTACAAGATGAACATCATGGTAGGTCATCGAGAAAGCGATGATGAAAAGGTTTCCAGGTACATGAATGGCCTGAGATATGACATTCAGGATGAGATGAGCATGATGACCATCCAAACAGTGGAAGATGCTAATCAGATGGCTCTAAAACATGAAGAGAAGCTGAGTCAAAAACAAGGTCAGAGAGGCTGAGGCTGAAGTCAAGCCAGAGGCAAATCAGTTGCCCAGGATAGAAATCTGAAACACAAAGAAGACGGAAAAAAACATCAGACTCAGACTGAGAGAGGTGGAAGTTCACAGAGAGGGAAGCATACCAAGAAGAGAGGTCAGTATGTAGATGGAAACATTTTTCCTTGTACTAGAGGTAGAGGAAGAGGAAGAGGTGGAGTAATAAAGTGCTTCACATGTGGAAAGAATGGACACAAATCTTATGAATGTCCAGATAAGAAGAAAGAAGGTGGTGAGGCTCACATTTCCGAAGCACAGAGGCAAAATGTTGAGGAAGAAGATGCTGAAGGAGAAATATCATTGATGATGCAAAAAACTCTTTTGATACCAGAGAAGGAGGTGGAGAGTTTAGTCCAAAGAAACAGATTTTTTCAGACTGCTTGCAAAACCAAGGAGAATGAAGAGGTCAAGAGACAAGTCCAAGATTTGTTGGGCAAAGGGTTGGTTAGAGAAATCTTGAGTCCATGTGTTGTTCCGATAGTACTCAGTCCAAAGAAAGACGGAGGCTGGAGGATGTGTACTGATTCAAGGGAAATCAACAAGATAACCATCAAGTACAAATTTCCATTGCCAAGGATGGATGATCTGATGGATTGCTTAAGTGGAGCAATTTTTTTTTCGAAGATTGATTTGAAAAGTGGATATCACCAGATTCGTATGAGAGAAGGTGATGAATGGAAGACAACCTTCAAGACTAACGAAGGGTTGTATGAATGGCTCGTTATGCCGTTTGTTTTAACGAACGCGCCAAGTACCTTCATGAGGTTGATGAACGCAGTTCTGAAGGAATTCATCGGAAAATTTGTCATTGTGTATCTAGATGACATACTGATCTTCAGTAAAACAGAGGAAAAACATCTAAAATACTTAGCTACAGTGATGAAGAGATTACATCAAGAGAAGTTGTTGATAAACATGAAGAAATCCTCATTCACGAAGACATAACTCATCTATTTGGGTTTTGTTATTTCTGCAGATAAATTGAGGATGGATCCAGATAAGGTGGAGGTGATCAAGAATTGGCCATCACCGAAGAGTATATTTGAAGTGAGAAGTTTTCATGGATTATCTAGTTTATACCGAAAATTCATCAAGAATTTCAATGGAATTAGTGCACCAATGATGGAAACAGTGAAGAAGAGACACAAATCTTTTCACTGGACAGAAGAGGCTGAGAAGAGTTTTAATTTGTTGAAGAGGAAAATCATGGAACAACCAATCCTAGTGTTACCTTATTTCCAAAATACATTTCAAGTGAAATGCGATGCAAGTGGATTTGCAATAGGGGCAGTCTTGAGTCAAGAAAACAGGTTAATAGCATACTTTAGCGATAAGATGAATGAAGCAAAGGTGAAATACTCCACGTATGACAAGGAGTTTTATGCTATTATTCAGGCATTAAAGAAATTGAGACATTACTTGATTCTGAAGGAGTTTGTCTTATACAGTGACAATCATGCACTGAAATTTGTGACTCAACAAGAAAAGTTGAATCAAAGACATGTAAAATGGGTTGAATACATGCAGAACTTTACTTTTTTAATTAATCATATTTCTAGAACTGCTAACAAGGTTGTTGATGCTTTGAGCAGGATATGTTTGTTGTTGCAGGAGTTTAGAGTCAAAACAATGGGTTTCGATGATCTTAGGAACATGTACAAAGATGATCTAGATCTTAAGGAGGTGTATGAAGCAGCTAAGAATCAAATTCTCAGGGACAGAAGTCAATGGACAGAATACATGATCCAAGAAGGATTACTATTTAAAGGTAATCAACTGTGTATTCCAAAATGATCCATGAGGGAGAATTTACTGAAGGAGAAACATAGTGGAGGATTGGCCGGACATTTTGGTCACGACAAGACGTTCGCAAAATTGAATGAGTCATATTTTTGGCCGGGAATGCGAGCAAACATCAAGAGATTTGTGGACAAATGCAGAATTTGCCAACATTCAAAGGGAAAGAGATAGAATGTGGGATTTTATCAACCATTGCCCATACCTGAGAAGCCGTGGGATGCAGAAAGCATGGATTTCATATTTGGTTTCCCAAGAACACAAAGAGGGTTTGACTCAATCTTTGTGGTAGTGGATAGATTTTCCAAAATGGCACACTTCATACCATGTCAGAAAACCAGTGACGCAACTCACATTGCGAATCTGTTTTTCAAAGAAGTCATTCGACTTCACAGCTTACCAAGGAGCATATTTTTGGATCAAGACACTAAGTTCATGGGACACTTCTAAAGAACCTTATGGAAAAAGATGGGAACAAATTTATCATTCAGTTCAGCTTATCATCCTCAGACAGATGGAAAAACAGAAGTCGTGAACAAGAGTTGAGGAGACTTGCTGAGGAGATTGGTGATAGAACACCACAGCCAGTGGGACAACATATTACCATAGGAAGAATTTTCTTATAATGATTCAATCAACAAAAGCACAGGACAAAGTCCATTTCAAATTGTTTATGGAATGCAGCCGAGAGGAATTTATGAACTGAGGAATTCAAAACAAATTGTGACTAGGAGCGCTAATGCAGAAGATTTCACAGAGGTGATGAAAGAACTTCACAACCAGGTGAAGGAGCGTTTACAGAACTCGAGCCAAGAGTATAAACGTAGAGCAGATCAACATAGGAGACAACTTCAATTTGAGGTTGGTGATTTGATTATGGCACATCTGAGAAAGGAAAGATTCTTGAAGGGGACATATAACAAACTGAAGATGAAGAAGATCGAACCATGTAAGGTCTTGAAGAAATTTGGGGCAAATGCTTATGAGATTGAATTACCCAATGGGATCGGAATTTCTCCGATATTCAATGTCTCATATTTGTACCCATACAAAACTGAGGAAACAGGAACAAGTGATGAACAACTAGAGGTCCAGTGGACAAAGCAGATGCTTGTTGCAGAGAATCCACAGATGGAAAGCATAATAGACAAAAGAGTTAGCAAGAAGACCAGAAGAAAACAATACTTTGAATACTTGGTCAAGTGGAAAGGACATCCAGTTGAAGATGCCAGTTGGGAGAATGAAGAAGAGATTCAGAAGCATGGACAGACCATGTGAGAGCTCATGGACAGGAGCCCATGAAAATTTTCAAGTGAGGGAGTATGATGCAAGAGCATCGCCAACGTCAAGCGAACATGGGGAAAGCGCCAACACATTTTAGACACATGATAAATTGTTTAAAACTTTTGAAGATGGATGCGCCAAACGTAAATGTAGTAGTTAAGGAGAGGCGTAATTATAGATTGTAATTAGACCTTGAGTGACCCTCTCTCATCTGAAGGACTAAGAAGGCATTTATGTTAGTAGGTAGCTTTGAATTCTCAGATTAGACAGTTTTAGGAGTGGAGGGAAAACGGATATAGACACCCTCATTGTAGTATTGTATATAGTGAAGAACATTACCAAGAGAAGATCATATAGAGCTGGAATAGAGAATCTGTGTTTGAAAAACACCCATGTACAAATATTTGAGTTAATAGAAGAAGTCTTAATTCAGATTCATGGCGTTGTATTTGCTTCTTGTAGGTGTATGCCGAATGGTATGTTCATGGTTTTACTCTTTCTATTATACATTTTCTTTCTATGTTGTGTATGAATGATTTCAGGATTATGTTTGAAGTCTGAGAGAGAAAGAGTTAGGAGATGAGTTTCAATTGTTTCTCTGTCTGAGCGAGAGTTCCTGCAAGGAGTGCAGTGGAATTTTCTGCAAGGATTTCGTTGACAAAAAGGTTAAGAGGTTTTGTCTCTGAAAGCTCAGATAGGTTAGATTTCATTCTCATTTCCTCAAAGGTGCAGTTAGGCACAGGAATTGTGCAAGGTGTGCACAGACCAAGCTTGAATCCAGGGTTTGAAACTTGAGAAACTATTGAAGGGTTGTTGTTGCAAGGATTGCGCAGATTCGAAGGCGTTCAACACTTAAGTGTTTGAAGGTTTGCCACAAGGAGTGCGTGCATGAGTTCTTGAAAGACTTGAAGTCGTGGGAAACCTCAAAAGGATTTGAACCTGTGAAGTCGACGAAGGGAAGAGACAAATGGTTGAAATTCTCCATAGAGAATTTGCGAAGTCCCACCAACCGTCCGATCTGACAGAGAAGCAAGGAGGTTACGACTATTTTCAAGGTTCAAGCTTAGGATATTATGAGCCATCGGATCCTCACTTAGATACCCATCAGTTGCGGAATCTGACAGTAGTGGCATGAGGGTTAAACTCTCGCAAGCAGAGTGAAGGTCCCAAAAGACGTCGGGATATCGGGGTTTCTAAACTCGGGATATCGGGAGTCTCGAGGATAGGAGATCGGGTCATTTCATAGTGAAAATCCCAATTTTGACCTGGACCGTCCATCTATTGAGACACATGGTGGAGATATAGAACCCATCGGTATTTCGGCTACCGGGGTTTTGAGTTGATAGAGAAACAACAAAATCGGGGAATCGCAAGTCGCGAAATCCCGAGACTGAATTAGGATCATCCACAGTTGAGACACATGACAATGATCAAGAGCTCGTCGGTATTTTTCATGTCGGCATAGTCCATCGACATTTCAGGATTCAGCATTTCGCGAATCCTGAAGACAGGAAGCTGGCACATAACAGAACTGCGAAGTCCAAAACCCTCGACAAGGTGGAAAGCTCCATTGTGGGGTCAACTGACATCATTTCATCATATAGGAGGTCAGGAATCGGAACTTTGGGAGTTCCGAGGGAAGGAATCCATAGGCATTTCGGTGTTTCAAAACCCAAAATCGTGAAGCTACGAGGACCATTCATCTCAAGGAGATGCATGGCAACAATCTAGGTTTTCGAAGAAAAAATCGGGATTCAAAGGATCGAAAATCCTGAGGACAAAGGGTCCATGCATTTCGGCAATTGAAATCATGAAATCATGAAAGACATAGGGCTACAGTCATATGGAATAGTGGTCACATGGAACAGAAGGTATCCATGGGGACTAAACGTTGTTAAATATTTTTCGTCAAATCGACATATCAGAGATGGAAGGATTAAGAAGACTGAGGTTCTCGACAACGGGTGTTGTAGGAAAATCTGCCTGCGAACAAGTAGATCGACCTCTAAGGCTTGACCTTAACCCTAGACAGAAAAGTGCTT
>SNQJ01S0031622.1:117623-153418 GCA_010110895.2 Picea sitchensis
CCCATCCATGAGTGGACCCTCACTGGCACCCATGATGTGTCCAACCTCTCAACCAAGTTCAGGTTCCTCGGACCCCTTCTACCTCAACATATCACCTAGGCACTAGTGAAAGTGATTCACCTTCCTATGTGCCCTATGGATCATTGCCACAAAACAATCTGTACTTTCCATTTCCTTTTCCTCCACATGGAAAACCACATGTCGACGTTAACTTTTTTCAACCCTCTCCCATTCAACAACTTCATAATTTTGAATAGTTGAATATGTAAAATTCGGCCCATCAGTCAAATAATGCTAAGAATAAAGGAAAAAACTGAAACAATAATAACCCAAGACCAGGTGGAAACAACCCCCAACAAAACCAACCCGCTAGGGGAAACCAAAATGAAGGTAACCAGAACCCCCAAGGGGACAATAACAACAAATTCCAAGGGAAGAAAAAAAACAACAACCTCAAGGAGAAATTCCCTTGTGCTCTTTATAGTGATTATGGACATTATACTCACCATTTCCCCCAAATTTTCGACTTCAAACGAATTAAATAATCCATGAAAGAACCATGTCCTCCATCACCGCCTTACCCTAAGTATACCCCACAATGGTACTTCCAAAAACCACCCCCATTCATATTTCAAAACCCTATTCCACACCAAGGTGTGATGAATACCCAATAGGAGGTACACCATGCCCCACCACAAATGGGGCATTATCAAAACCTAGGGCCCATCCACCCTAGAAATTTAGTTGATCGCAATATCCTCCTCACTAGTGAAGAAGATATTATTTTTCAAACAGGCAGTCGTCAATACGGCACGCCCCTTGAATATACTCCAACTATCTCAGAAATGGCTCCAATTACAGGTGGAAAACCCTTGATGATTCCATGCCCTAATATTAAACCTACCATTCGTATACCCCACATTCCTTTGCGACAGAATTTCGATAACCCTCATGCTAGGGAAACACACAATTACAGTCTTGTTGATGACTTGGCACAGTATCATATAGCCATGTCTATATTGGAGGTCCTTCAAACCTATCCAAATCAACATAAATCCTTACTTTCCACCTTGGGAGTAGTCAACCTAATTGATACTAGACTCATCGCATTTGATCTAAATAGCGGAGAACCATGCCTCCCCGCTTTGGTATCTTTCCAGATACCAGTAAATATTTGGAACATCACAATTCATTAGTGTATCGTCGATGAAGGTGCATCCACATGCATCATATCCAAAGATATATGGCAGAAACTTGGCTCCCCTGAGCTAGTACCATCTGCCATCACCATGAGATCCTATTATGGTCGACCATCCTCCCTTGAAGGGCTCTTCCAAAATTTCCCCATTGAACTCAAGGGAAAAACCATCCTTATATACATTGAAGTTATCAATGCCCGCTCGATTACAATATCTTCTTTGGATGTAGCTACATGTACACTATGAAGGAAGTAGCCTCTTCTATGTTTAGAATGATGATGTTCCCCCACAATGAGAAAATTGTCACCATCGAAAAAATTACACATTATGAGCCTAACCACTCTGCCAACATCGATAACATCCTGCCTCTTGTCCGCACTAGCTCATATGCTTATTCTCTCATTGACATGGGTCCAAAAATTTTCAAGGA
This sequence comes from Picea sitchensis, assembly GCA_010110895.2. Taxonomy (NCBI): domain Eukaryota; kingdom Viridiplantae; phylum Streptophyta; class Pinopsida; order Pinales; family Pinaceae; genus Picea; species Picea sitchensis. The sequence continues at coordinate 119,253 of SNQJ01S0031622.1, forward strand.
CCCATCCTTGCTGGGGGCATACTAATGCAGGAGCATCGCTGGAAAGCACACAAAGGAAGGACCACTCAGCACGTGGGTGTTCTTCCAAAAATTCAACGTTGGCAGTTACAGCCGATTTTTGAATCTGCTTTAATTCAGTGCCATAAATAAGTTTTGAGGCATGCTTGAAGTCAGTGCCGAAATTTAACCTTTGAGGCACGTTTCGAGATTCTCAAACGGAGCAGGATTTCCCACTTCGACTCTGGATTGAGACTGGACTAAGATAGCATAGGGTGAATTTTAGAGTGGGCATGTAGCCAGGGGAAACCCTAGAAATATTTTTAAGTTAAGTAGAAGTTTGTACACCCAGATGGAGATAGTTGCAATACAGAGAGAAATTAGTTGTAAGAGAGAATTGTGATTTAAGCAGGAGATCTTAGTTTTTGAGTTACTGAAATTTGATTGTAATTTGTAGCCGTTTTGGCACTTGTGAATATAACAGAAGGAAAATTGATCCAAATGAATGTGTGTGAATGTTATTTGTGACTTCCTTTTATTTCTATTTTCATGAATAAGTGAATGGAACTCTGCATGTTAGTGTTCCAGTTTCAATTGTTTCTCTTCATTTGAAGATATGGAAGGTGTGCATCAAGACAGAGAGGAACGCAAGGAAATCGGGAGGAATTTCTTTGCGAGAAATAATGTGGATCAAAGTTATCGAAATCCCTCAGACGCAAGGAGTGCATAGGAAATCAAAGTCTGAACTAAACAAAGCTCAGGAGGAATAACATGTCAGAAAGTGTTATCGAGATCCAGGAACCCATTCCCTGGAAGAAGCAAAGGTTGAGCCTTTGAAGACTTAGAAAATATTCTAAGTCTAAAGCAAGTAAAAGATCAAGAGGAAGAACGTCATCGAGCGTTGGATCACGGTGGAGAATCCCACAGACCATCCGATTTGAGGTAGGTGCGCAGGGTTTAACACTGCATAGATCCAGGAGGGGATATCTCAAAGATCTGAATGGACAGTGGAGAACTTAGAGGAAGAACACGAGACCTCGCAAGCCGTTGTATCAAGTGGAGTTGTGAGGAGGTTAGTGATGGGGAAGAGATCTGAGCATAGATCTGGAGGGCATTGTAAGCCATTGATCAAGTGCCTCAAGATTTAGTCATTTCAGCAACCGATAGTACAAGGTTCAATAGTGTGGGACTCTCGACCGGTGGAATCTCGAAAATATCGGAGCCATCAGATCTTCGAAGGCCTGGAGCCGTTGATCTGTAGTGAGGGGAGATTTTTTGATTTCGGCGACCGGGTGGAGGAGCGAACATATTTTGTGTAGGGAGAAGTCGCGAAACATGAAACGCCAAATTAAGCATAGCCTTCGGTCCAAGAGAGACCTGAGTCATAGATCTTGCATCATCGGGATTTCAACATTCGTGACTTGGAGGGGTCAGGCGCCTCGATCGTAGGTTCCAATACTGTGAACCATGACGCACTTTTGTGGTAATTCTTGTGGTCACGGGTGTGTGGTCATGTGAGTTGGGAAAATGGAGGAGGTAATCTCTGTTAGCCCTCACCGGAGTTTTGAGACTTAGAGGGGTCTGTGTCGGGGGATTGTTGCATCGAAAATCCTGAAACACTGAAACACGACGCTCCTTTTGGGGACGTACCTTTTGGGCTAAGCCCATGGTCTCACCTATGGTCTTGTGGAGGCTGGGCTTATGCCTAGTGGTGATTCGCATGGTGAAAAAAAACAAGGGTATGTGGACTTAGTGTCAAGGGTTCCAACTCGGAACCAATAGAGAGCTATTTCGGCTCTTGAATCAAAGATCCTGACTGGGAGGTCACGCAGTCCTTAGGAGGGATAGGGGGTCTGCATCAGGTGGTATCAGAGCTGATTTTTCTTCGTCTGTAGAATTCAGGTGAAAGAGAAAGAGGAAGAGACAGAGAACTCAGAGTTGTACTCTATGTGTGACAAATAGTCAACATAATGCCGCCAAGGAGACAAGAGGCACCTTTATCCAACCATTCTATAGAGAGGGAGATGCTAGAACTTCATGCTAGATTGGAAACAATGGAAGTATCATAGAGAAGAGCAGTTGATGCTGGAGACATTAGTGAAGCAGAAAGTGAATAGGTTGAAGTTGAAGAAGCTACTAGAGAATATGCTGTAGAGGAACGTTTGTTGAAAGCAGTTTCTAGACTGGGAGGCAGAGCTAAGATAGAGGTTCCCATGTATGAGGGAAACCTAGATGTTGAAGAACTGTTGGATTGGATAAGATCCATGGATAGACACTTAGATCATGAAGCCATCGATGAGGAGAAGAAGGTGAAACAAGTAGTCACCAGGTTAAAAGGACATGCAGCGCTATGGTGGGATGAACTATAGGCTGAGAGAAGTAGCAAAGGAAAATAGAGGATAAAGAGTTGGGACAAAATGGTAGCCAAGCTGAAGGCTAAGTTCATGACCAAAGATTATCAGATAAATATGTTCAGGAAGATGCAGAACCTGAGACATAAAGGGATGACAGTTAAGGAGTACACCGAAGAGTTCTACTAGCTGAACATCAAAACTGGACAACGGGAGAGATATGAAGAGAAAGTCGCCAGATATATAAATGGCTTGAGATATGAGATCTAGGACAACCTCAACATGATGTCCATCAGAACCGTGGAGGATGATTATTAGTTTGCACTGAAGGCAAAGGAGAAGTTGACCAGAAAACAAAGTCAGGGAGGAAGAGGTAAAATCTCAGTCCCAAGAAAAAGCAAGGGATTTAACCATGACAGAGCACACTAGTCTAAGGACGAGGCTGAGAAACCCCACAATCACTCAGAACGAGGAGGAAGTTCTCGAGAAAGACAGGGTGGTGGAAGAAACTCTTCTAGAGGAAGAGTCATAGGAGGAGTAAGGTGATATAACTGTGGAAAGATAGGGAACATGTATTGGGAATGTTCCGAGAACAAGAAGGAAGGAGGATAAGATCACATTTCAGAATCCCAACAAAGAAATGTTGAAGCAGAGGGAGCAGAGGATGGAGCATCCCTAATGTTGAGAAAAGTTCTCTTGAAACCAGAGGCTGAAATTGAAAAGCCAATGCAGAGAAACAGTCTCTTCACGACAACTTGCAAGACTAAGGACAAAGTATGCAAGGTGATCGTTGACAGTGGGAGAACTGACAACCTAGTATCCACAAATAAGGTGGAGAAATTGGATTTGAAGACAACTGCACATCCAAAACCATACAAGGCCTCATGGTTGCAAAAAGGACACCAGGTAATGATTACTAAACAATGCCTGGTTGAAATGAATATAGGAGGTTATAAAAATGAAATCCTGTGTGATGTAATTCCCATGGACGTATGCCATATTCTATTGGGAAGACCATGGCAGTTTGACAAAAATGTCATTCATGATGGGAGGAAAAACACATATACATTAGAGAAGAATGGTAGGACGCATATGTTGTTGCCAATGGAGGAGAAGAGAGTAAAAGAGGAATCCAACACAAGCATACTTCTCATGAGTGGGAAGGAACTCCTGAAAGAAGTCAAGGAATAACAGGAGATGTAGTTCGTTGTCGTGAGGAAGCCCAGAGTCATCCTTACAAGCACATCAATGGATGATTTGCCTGAAGAAGTTCAGGAGCTGCTGTATAATTTTATTGATATAGTGGTGGATGAGCTGCCAAACTCATTTTCGCCCATCAAGAGTATCAGTCATCATATCGACTTGATACTAGGAGCAAGTCTACCGAACAAAGCAGTGTACAGATTGACACCTCAAGAGAACGAGGAGGTGAAGAACCAAGTCCAAGAATTTCTAGACAAAGGTTTGGCCAGAGCAAGTTTGAGCCCATGCGTAGTACCAACTGTGTTAAGCCCAAAGAAAGATGGAGGATGGAGAATGTGCATAGAATTGAGAGCCATCAACAAGATCACCATGAGGTATAGATTTCCTTTACCGAGAATGGATGATTTAATGGATTTCTTAAGTGGAGAAAATCTTTTTTCTAAGATAGATCTGAAAAGTGGATATCACCAGATTAGGATGAGAGAAGGTGATGAATGGAAAACGTCCTTTAAGATGAATGAAGTTTTGTATGAGTGGATGGTTATGCCATTTTTCTTAACGAATGCCCGAAGTACTTTTATGAGGTTGATGAATTAAATTCTAAAAGATTTCATTGGCAAGTTCGCGGTTGTATATCTGGACGATGTACTGATTTTTAGCAGGACTAAAGAGGAGAATTTGAGGCACCTAACACTAGTAATGAGGAGGCTACATCAAGAGAAGCTGCTAATCAATCTGAAGAAGTCCTCTTTTATGAAGACAGAGCTCATTTACTTGGGTTTTGTGATCTCTTCAAATGAGCTAAAGATGGATCCAGAGAAGGTGAAAGCGATCAGAGAATGGTTTTCACCAAGAATCATGTTCGAGGTAAGGAGCTTCCATGGATTAGCAAGCTTCTATAGGAAGTTCATTAGAGACTTCAGTGGAATTTGTATGCCAATGATGGATACAGTGAAGAAGCAGCACAAGTATTTTAAATGGACAGAGGAGGCTGAAAGGAGCTTCAATATACTAAAGAAGAAGATAACAGAATGACCAATTCTGGTCTTGGTGAATTTTGGGAAGACATTTCAGGTAAGATGTGATGCAAGTGGAGTTGCAATAGGAGCAGTTATGAGTCAGGACAATCGACCTGTTTCCTATTTCAGCGAGAAGCTGAATGAGACTAAGAGGAAATACTCCACATATGAAAAGGAGTTCTATGCCATAATTCAAGACTTGAAAAAATGGAGGCATTATCTTGTCCCGCAAGAGTTTGTCTTGTATAGTGATAACCAATCTTTACAATTCATAACCAGACAGGAAAAAATGAATCAGAGGCATGCAAAATGGGTTGAATTTATGAAAAATTTTACTTTTGTCATAAAACATATTGTTGGGAATGCTAACAAGGTTGTTGTTGCATTAAGCAGGAGATGTTTGATCATGCAGGAATTCTAGGTGAAGACCTTGGACTTTGAACACCTTAAGGACATGTATCATGATGATGCAGATTTCAAGGAGGCGTATGAAGCATGTGATAATCATGTGTTGAGAGATAGAAGTCAGTTGACAAAATACATGATTCAGGAAGGATTGTTGTTCAAAGGAAATCAGTTGTGCATACCAAAATGATCAATAAGGGATAATCTTCTGAAGGAAAAGAACAGTGGAGGATTGGCTCGACATTTCGGGCATGATAAAACGTTTTCACGGTTGAGAAACTCATATTGTTGTCTGGGTATGAGAACAAAGGTGATAAATTTTGTGAACATATGTAGAATTTGTCAACATGCAAAGGGGAAAAGACAGAACACTGGATTGTATCAACCATTTCCAATACCAGAGAGGCCTTGGGATGCAATAAGCATGGATTTTGTGTTGGGATTGCCAAGAACACAAATGGGATTTGATTCCATATTTGTGGTAGTGGAAAGATTCTCAAAGATGGCACATTTTATCCCATGCCAGAAGACCAGTGATGCAACACATGTTGCAAATCTATTTTTCAAAGAAGTTGTGAGACTTCACGGCCTACCCAAGAGCATTGTCTCAGATAGAGACACAAAATTTTTTGGTCACTTTTGGAGGACGTTGTGGAAGAAGATGGGGATGGATTTGTCCTTCAGCTCAGCTTATCACCTTCAGACATATGGGAAGACTGAAGTGGTAAATAGAAGTTTGGGGAATTTATTAAGGAGTCTAGTTACTGAACATGATAACCAGTGGGATTAGATTCTGCCACAAGCAGAATTTGCATACAATGATTCACCAAATAGGAGCACTGGAAGGAGCCAATTCCAAATACTATACGGAATGCAACCAAAGGGAGTATCTGGGTTGAGAGACTTGGAACAGGGTGAGATCAGGAGTGTTGGAGCAGAGGATTTTTCTTTGGAGATGGAGAAAATCCATAGCCATATCAAAGGATAGTTGGAGATTTATAACTAGAAATACAAGCACAGAGTTGATCAACATCGCAGGGAACTTTAATTTGAAGTAGGAGATCAAGTTTTAGCACATCTTAGGAATGAAAGGTTCCCTAGGGGAACATACAACAAGTTGAAGATGAAAAAGATAGGACCCTGTAAGATCTTGAGGAGGTTTGATGCAAACGCCTATGAGATTGAGTTGCCAGATGGTGTGGGAATTTCACCCATATTCAATGTTTCATACCTATATCCTTACAGGAAAGATGACACAGAAGGTTCAGAAGCTCAAGGAAAGATTCAGTGGGAGAAACAGATGCCTGTGGCAGAAAAGCCACAGATGGAGAAAATTGTTGATCAGAGGATTGGCAAGAAGACAAGAAGGAAAACCTATTTTGAGTATCTGGTCAAATGGAAGGGACACCCAATCAAAGATGCTAGTTGGGAAATTGAAGCTGCTATCTAGAAGCATGGAAAATTAGTAGAGGAGCTCATGGACAGGAGTCCATGAATTCTTGTCAAGGGGAGTATGATGCAGGAGCATTGTTGGCAAGAACGCAGAGGAAGGACCACTCAGCATATAGGAGTTCTTCCAGAACTTCAGTGTTCGCAGTTACAACTGATTTTTGAATACGCCTTAACTCAGTGCCATAAATCAGTTTTGAGGCACGCTTGAAGCCAGTGCTCAAATTTACCCTTTGAAGCACGTTTCGAGATTCACAAACGGAGCAAGAGTTCCCACTTGGGCTTTGAATTGAGACTGGACTAAGATAGCATAGGATGAATTTTAGAGTAGGCAAGTAGCTAGGGGAAACCCTAGAATTTTTTTGAGTTAAGTATAAGTTTGTACGCCCAGATGGAGAGAGCTGCAATACAGAGAGAAATTAGTTGTAAGAGAGAACTGTGAGTTAAGCAGGAGATCTCATTTTTTGAGTTACTGAAATTTGACTGTAATTTGTAGCTGTTTTGGCACTTGGGAATATAACAGAAGGAAAATTGATCCAAATGCATGTGTGAATGTTATTTGTGATTTCCTGTTATTTATTTTTTCATGAACAAGTGAATGGAAATCTGCATGTTAGTGATCCAGTTTCAACTGTTTCTCTTCATTTGAAGCTCTGCAAGGTGTGCATAGAGCTAGAGACGAACACAAGGAAATCGGGAGGAATTTCTCTGCGAGAAATATTGTGGATCTAAGTTATCGAAATCCCTTAGACACAAGGAGTGCACGGGAAATAGAAGTCTAAACTAGACAAAGTTCAAGAGGAATAACACGTCGTAAAGTGTTATCGAGATCCAGGAACCCATTCCCTAGAATAAGCGAAGGCCAAGCCTTTGAAGACTTAGAAAATCTTCAAAGTCTGAAGCGAGTAAAAGATCATGAGGAAGAACGTCATCCAATGTTGGATCACGGTGGAGAATCTCGCAAACCGTCTGATTTGAGGTAGGTGCACAGGCTTTAACATTGCGTAGATCCAGGGGGGGAGATCTTGAAGATCTGAATGGACAGTGGAGAACTTCGAGCAGGAACACGAGACCCCGCAAGCCATTGGATCAAGTGGAGTTGTGAGGAGGTTAGTGAAGGGGAAGATATATGAGCATAGATCTGGAGGGCATTGTGAGTCGTTGATCAAGAGCCTCAAGATTTTATCATTTCAGAAACCAAGAGTACAAGGATCAACAGTGTGGGACTCTCAATCAGTGGAACCCCGAAAATATCGGAGATATAAGATCTTCGAAGGCCTAGATTCGTTGATCTGTAGTGAGGGGAGATTTCATGATTTCGCGACCGGGTGGAGGAGTGAATATATTTCATGCAGGGTGAAGTCACGAAACATGAAAAACTGAATTAAGCATAGCCGTCATTCCAAGAGAGACCGATGTCGTAGATCTCACGTCATCAGTATTTCAACATTCGTGACTTGGAGGGATCAGGCACCTTGTATCGCATGTTTCTATACTGTTGTAGGAAAATCTGCCTGCGGACAAGTAGATCGACCTCTAAGGCTTGACCTTAACCCTAGACAGAAAAGTGCTTATCATGGGCACTGAATTTCTTTCGAATCTATCTAAGCCTAATGCATGAGAAGGAAGAGTAACAGAAGTACCTCTTAACCGACGTTTGTCCCTGCACGCTCCGAGTTGCGCTCCAATCCTTTGCTCCTCGCCGAGGTCTGTGGACAAAACAAGATACGACCACTTCCTACTCTATTGACATTAGCTTGAAAACAGATCTATCACTGAATGATAAGTTCATGTGANTCCAACTATCTCAGAAATGGCTCCAATTACAGGTGGAAAACCCTTGATGATTCCATGCCCTAATATTAAACCTACCATTCGTATACCCCACATTCCTTTGCAACAGAATTTCGATAACCCTCATGCTAGGGAAACACACAATTACAGTCTTGTTCATGACTTGGCACAATATCATATAGCCATGTCTATATTGGAGGTCCTTCAAACCTATCCAAATCAACGGAAATCCTTACTTTCCTCCTTGGGAGAAGTCGACCCAATTGATACTAGACTCATCACATTTGATCTAAATAGCGGAGAACCATGCCTCCTCGCTTTGGTATCTTTCCAGATACTAGTAAATATTTGGAACATCACAATTCATTAGTGTATCGTCGATGAAGGTGCATCCACATGCATCATATCCAAAGATATATGGCAAAAACTTGGCTCCCCTGAGCTAGTACCATCCGCCATCACCATGAGAGCCTATTATGGTCGACCATCCTCCCCTGAAGGGCTCTTCCAAAATTTCCCCATCGAACTCGAGGGAAAAACCATCCTTATCTACATTGAAGTTATCGATGCCCTCTCAATTACAATATCTTCTTTGGATGTAGCTACATGTACACTATGAAGGAAGTAGCCTCTTCTATGTTTAGAATGATGATGTTCCCCCACAATGAGAAAATTGTCACCATCAAAAAAATTACACATTATGAGCCTAACCACTCTGCCAACATCGATAACATCCTGCCTCTTGTCCGCACTAGCTCATATGATTATTCTCTCATTGACATGGGTCCCAAAATTTTCAAGGACCCATCCTTGCTGGGGGCATACTAATGCAGGAACATCGTTGGCAAGCACACAAAGGAAGGACCACTCAGCACGTGGGCGTTCTTCTAAAACTTCAACGTTGGCAGTTACAGCCGATTTTTGAATCTGCTTTAATTTAGTGCCATAAATATGTTTTGAGGCATTCTTGAAGCCAGTGCCGAAATTTACCCTTTGAGGCACGTTTCTAGATTCTCAAATGGAGCAAGATTTCCCACTTCGACTCTGGATGGAGACTGGACTAAGATAGCATAGGGTGAATTTTAGAGTGGGCATGTAGCCAGGGGAAACCCTAGAAATATTTTTGAGTTAAGTAGAAGTTTGTACACCCAGATGGAGAGAGCTGCAATACAGAGAGAAATTAGTTGTAAGAGAGAACTGTGAGTTAAGCAGGAGATCTTAGTTTTTGTGTTACTGAAATTTGATTGTAATTTGTAGCCGTTTTGGCACTTGTGAATATAACAGAAGGAAAATTGATCCAAATGCATGTGTGTGAATGTTATTTGTGACTTCCTTTTATTTCTATTTTCATGAATAAGTGAATGGAACTCTGCATGTTAGTGTTCCAGTTTCAATTGTTTCTCTTCATTTGAAGCTATGCAAGGTGTGCATCGAGCCAGAGAGGAACGCAAGGAAATCGGGAGGAATTTCTTTTCAAGAAATACTGTGGATCAAAGTTATCGAAATCCCTCAAATGCAAGGAGTGCATAGGAAATCAAATTCTGAACTAAACAAAGATCAGGAGGAATAACACGTTAGAAAGTGTTATCGAGATCCAGGAACCCATTCCCTGGAGGAAGCAAAGGTCGAGCCTTTGAAGACTTAGAAAATATTCTAAGTCTAAAGAAAATAAAATCTTATGAGGAAGAACATCATCGAGCGTTGGATCATGGTGGAGAATCCCACAGACCATCCGATTTGAGGTAGGTGCACAGGATTTAACACTTCATAGATCCATGAGGAGATATCTCGAAGATCTGAATGGATAGTGGAGAACTTAGAGGAAGAACATGAGACCTCGCAAGCCATTGGATCAAGTGGAGTTGCGAGGAGGCTAGTGACGGGGAAGAGATCTGAGCATAGATCTAGAGGGCATTGTAAGCCATTGATCAAGTGCCTCAAGATTTTGTCATTTCAACAACCAATAGTACAAGGTTCAATAGTGTGGGACTCTCGACCGGTGGAATCCCGAAAATATCGGAGCCATCAGATGTTCGAAGGCCTAGAGTCGTTGATCTGTAGTGAGGGGAGATTTTGTGATTTCGGCGACCGGGTGGAGGAGAGAACATATTTTATGTAGGTAGAAGTCGCGAAACACGAAACGCCAAATTAAGCATAGCCTTCGGTCCAAGAGAGACCTGAGTCATAGATCTTGCATCATCAGGATTTCATCATTCGTGACTTGGAGGGGTCAAGCGCCTTGTATCGTAGGTTCCAATACTGTGAACCGTGATGCACTTTTGTGGTAATGCTTGTGGTCACAGGTGTGTGGTCACGTGAGTTGGGAAAAGGGAGGAGGTAACCTCTGTTAGCCCTCACGAGAGTTTCGAGACTTAGAGGGGTCTGTGCCGGGGGACTATTGCATCGAAAATCCTGAAACATTGAAACACGATGCTCCTTTTGGGGACGTGCCTTTTGGGCTAAGCCCATGGTCGCACCTATGGTCTTGTGGAGTCTGGGCTTATGCCTAGTGGTGATTCGCATGGTGAAAACAAACAAGGGCATGTGGACTTAGTGTCAAGGGTTCCAACTTGGAACCAATAGAGAGCTATTTCGACTCCTGAATCAAAGATCCTGGCTGGGAGATCCTGGCTGGGAGGTCACACAGTCCTTAGGAGGGATAGGGGGTCTGCATCAGGTGGTATTAGAGATGATTTTTCTTCGTCTGTAAAATTTAGGCAAAAGAGAAAGAGGAAGAGACAGAGAACTCGGAGTTGTACTCTATGTGTGACAAACAATCAACATAATGTTGCCAAGGATACAAGAGGCACCTTTAGCCAACCGTGCTATAGAGAGGGAGATGCAAGAACTTCATGCCAGATTGTAAATAATGGAAGTAGCATAGAGAAGAGAACCTGATGCTGGAGACGTTAGTGAAGCAAAAAGTGAATAGGTTGAAGTTGAAGAAGCTGCTGGAGAATACGTTGTAGAGGAACATTTGTTGAAAGCAGTTTCCAAACTAGGAGGCAAAGCTAAGATAGAGGTTCCCATGTATGAGGGAAACCTAGATGTTGAAGAACTGTTGGATTGGATAAGATCCATGGATAGACACTTAGATTATGAATACATCGATGAGGAGAAGAAGGTGAAACAAGTAGTCACCAGGTTAAAAATACATGCAGCGCTATGGTGGGATGAACTATAGGCTGAGAGAAGTAGCAAAGGAAAATAGAGGATAAAGAGTTGGCACAAAATGGTAGCCAAGCTGAAGGCTAAGTTCATTCCCAGAGATTATCAGATAAATATGTTCAGGAAGATGCAGAACTTGAGACATAAAGGGATGACAGTTAAGGAGTACACCGAGGAGTTCTACTAGCTGAACATCAGAACTGGACAACAGGAGAGATATGAAGAGAAAATCGCCAGATATATAAATGGCTTGAGATATGAGATCTAGGACGAGCTCAGCATGATGTCCATCAGAACCGTGGAGGATTCTTATTAGTTTTCACTAAAGGCAGAGGAGAAGTTGACCATAAAACAAAGTCAGGGAGGAAGAGGTAAAATCTCGGTCCCAAGAAAAAGAAATGGATTTAACCGTGACAGAGCACATTAGTCTAAGGATGAGGATGAGAAACCACACAATCACTCAGAACAAGGAGGAAGTTCTCGAGAAAGACGGGGTGGTGGAAGAAACTCTTCTAGAGGAAGAGGCAGAGGAGGAGTAAGGTGATATAACTGTGGAAAGATAGGGAACATGTATTGGGAATGTTCTGAGAAGAAGAAGGAAGGAGGATAAGATCACATTTCAGAATCCCAACGAAGAAATGTTGAAGCAGAGGGAGCAGAGGATGGAGCATCCCTAATGTTGAGAAAAGTTTTCTTGAAACCAGAGGCTAAAATTGAAAAGCCAATGCAGAAAAACAATCTCTTCACGACAACTTGCAAGAATAAGGACAAAGTATGCAAGGTGATCGTTGACAGTGGGAGAACTGACAACCTAGTATCCACAGAGATGGTGGAGAAATTGGATTTGAAGACAACTGCATATCCAAAACCATACAAGGCCTCATGGTTGCAAAAAGGACACCAGGTAACAATTACTAAACAATGCCTAGTTGAAATGAAGATAGGAGGTTATAAAGATAAAATCCTATGTGATGTAATTCCCATGGACGTATGCCATATTCTATTGGGAAGACCATGGCAGTTTGACAAAAATTTCATTCATGATGGGAGGAAAAACACATATACATTAGAGAAGAATGGTAGGATGCATATGTTGTTGCCAATGGAGGAGAAGAGAGTAAAAGAGGAATCCAACACAAGCATACTTCTCATGAGTGGGAAGGAACTCCTGAAATAAGTCAAGGAATAATAGGAGATGTAGTTCGCTGTCATGAGGAAGCCCAGAGTCATCCTTACAAGCGCATCAATGGATGATTTGCCTGAAGAAGTTCAGGAGCTGATGGATAATTTTATTGATATAGTGGTGGATGAGCTTCCAAACTCATTTTCGCCCATCAAGAGTATCATTCGTCATATCGACTTGATACTAGGAGCAAGTCTACCGAACAAAGCAGTGTATAGATTGACACCTCAAGAGAACAAGGAGGTGAAGAACCAAGTCCAAGAATTGCTAGACAAAGGTTTGGCCAGAGAAAGTTTGAGCCCATGCGTAGTACCAACTGTGTTAAGCCCAAAGAAATATGGAGGATGGAGAATGTGCATAGAATCGAGAGCCATCAACAAGATCACCATCAGGTATAGATTTCCTTTACCGGGAATGGATGATTTAATGTATTTCTTAAGTGGAGCAAATCTTTTTTCTAAGATAGATCTGAAAAGTGGATATCACCAGATCAGGATGAGAGAAGGTGATGAATAGAAAACGTCCTTTAAGACGAATTAAGGTTTGTATGAGTGGATGGTTATGCCATTTTTCTTAACGAATGCCCGGAGTACTTTTATGAGGTTGATGAATTAAATTCTGAAAGATTTCATTGGCAAGTTCGCGGTTGTATATCTGGACGATGTACTGATTTTTAGCAGGACTAAAGAGGAGAATTTGAGGCACATAACACTAGTAATGAGGAGGCTACATCAAGAGAAGCTACTAATCAATCTGAAGAAGTCCTCTTTTATGAAGACAGAGCTCATTTACTTGGGTTTTGTGATCTCTTCAAATGAGCTAAAGATGGATCCAGAGAAGGTGAAAGCGATCAGAGAATGGTTGTCACCAAGAAGCATGTTCGAGGTAAGGAGCTTCCATGGATTAGCAAGCTTCTATATGAAGTTCATTAGAGACTTCAATGGAATTTGTATGCCAATGATGGATACAGTGAAGATGTAGCACAAGTATTTTAAATGGACAGAGGAGGCTGAAAGGAGCTTCAATATACTAAAGAAGAAGATAACAAAATGACCAATTTTGGTCTTGCCGAATTTTGGGAAGACATTTCAGGTAAGATGTGACACAAGTGGAGCTACAATAGGAGCAGTTATGAGTCAGGACAATCGACCTGTTTCCTATTTCAGCGAGAAGCTGAATGAGACTAAGAGGAAATACTCCACATATGACAAGGAGTTCTATGCCATAATTCAAGCCTTGAAAAAATGGAGGCATTATCTTGTCCCACAAGAGTTTGTCTTGTATAGTGATAACCAATCTTTACAATTCATAACCAGACAGGAAAAAATGAATCAGAGGCATGCAAAATGGGTTGAATTTATGAAAAATTTTACTTTTGTCATAAAACATATTGTTGGGAATGCTAACAAGGTTGTTGATGCATTAAGCAAGAGATGTTTGATCATGCAGGAATTCCAGGTGAAGACCTTGGACTTTGAACACCTTAAGGACATGTATCATGATGATGTATATTTCAAGGAGGCGTATGAATCATGTGATAATACTGTGTTGAGAGATAGAAGTCAGTTGACAGAATACATGATTCAGGAAGGATTGTTCAGAGGAAATTAGTTGTGCATACCAAAATGATCAATAAGGGATAATCTTCTGAAGGAAAAGAACAGTGGAGGATTGGCTCGACATTTTGGGCATGATAAAACGTTTGCACGGTTGAGAAACTCATATTGCTGGCCGGGTATGAGAACAAAGGTGATAAAGTTTGTGAACATATGTATAATTTGTCAACATGCAAAGGGGAAAAGACAGAACACTGGATTGTATCAACCATTTCCAATACCAGAGAGGCCTTGGGATGCAATAAGCATGGATTTTGTGTTGGGATTGCCAAGAACACAAATCGGATTTGATTCCATATTTGTGGTAGTGGAAAGATTCTCAAAGATGGAACATTTCATCCCATGCCAGAAGACCAGTGATGCAACACATGTTGCAAATCTATTTTTCAAAGAAGTTGTGAGACTTCACGGCCTACCCAGGAGCATTGTCTCAGATAGAGACACAAAATTTGTTGGTCACTTTTGGAGGACGTTGTGGAAGAAGATGGGGATGGATTTTTCCTTCAGTTCAGCTTATCACCCTCAGACATATGGGAAGACTGAAGTGGTAAATAGAAGTTTGGGGAATTTATTAAGGAGTCTAGTTACTGAACATGATAACCAGTGGGATCAGATTCTACCACAAGCATAATTTGCATACAACGATTCACCAAATAGGAGCACTGGAAGGAGCCAATTCCAAATACTATATGGGATGCAACCAAAGGGAGTATCTAGGTTGAGAGACTTGGAACAAGGTGAGATCAGGAGTGTTGGAGCAGAGGATTTTGCTGTGGAGATGGAGAAACTCCATAGCCATATCAAAGTATAGTTGGAGATTTCTAACTAGAAATACAAGAACATAGTTGATCAACATCGCAGGGAACTTCAATTTGAAGTAGGGGAACAGGTTTTAGCACATCTTAGGAAGGAAAGGTTCCCTAGGGTAACATACAACAAGTTGAAGATGAAAAAGATATGACCCTCTAATATCTTGAGGAAGTTTGATGCAAACGCCTATGAGATTGAGCTGTCAGATGGTGTGGGAATTTCACCCATATTCAATGTTTCATACCTGTATCCTTAAAGGAAAGATGACACAGAAGGTTCATAATCTCAAGGAAAGATTTAGTGGGAGAAACAGATTCCTGTGGAAGAAAAGCCGCAGATGGAGAAAATTGTTGATCAGAGGATTGGCAAGAAGACAAGAAGGAAAACCTATTTTGAGTATCTGGTCAAATGGAAGGGACACCCAATCGAAGATGCTAGTTGGGAAAATGAAGCTGCTATCTAGAAGCATGGAAAATAAGTAGAGGAGCTCATAGACAGGAGTCGATGAATTCTTGTCAAGGGGAGTATGATGCAGGAGCATTGTTGGTAAGAATGCATAGGAAGGACCACTCAGCACGTAGGAGTTCTTCCAGAACTTCAACGTTGGCAGTTACAGCTGATTTTTGAATACGCCTTAACTCAGTGCCATAAATCAGTTTTGAGGCACGCTTGAAGCCAGTGCTCAAATTTACCCTTTGAAGCACGTTTCGAGATTCACAAATGGAGCAAGAGTTCCCACTTCAGCTCTGGATTGAGATTGGACTAAGATAGCATAGGATGAATTTTAGAGTAGGCAAGTAGCCAAGGGAAACCCTAGAATTTTTTTGAGTTAAGTATAAGTTTGTACGCCCAGATGGAGAGAGCTGCAATACAGAGAGAAATTAGTTGTAAGAGAGAACTGCGAGTTAAGCAGGAGATCTCAGTTTTTGAGTTACTGAAATTTGACTGTAATTTGTAGTTGTTTTGGCACTTGTGAATATAATAGAAGGAAAATTGATCCAAATGCATGTGTGTGAATGTTATTTGTGATTTCCTGTTATTTATTTTTTCATGAACAAGTGAATGGAACTCTGCATGTTAGTGATCCAGTTTCAATTGTTTCTCTTCATTTGAAGCTCTGCAAGGTGTGCATTGAGCTAGAGAGGAACACAAGGAAATCGGGAGGAATTTCTCTACGAGAAATATTGTGGATCTGAGTTATCGAAATCCCTTAGACACAAGGAGTGCACGGGAAATAGAAGTCTAAACTAGACAAAGTTCAAGAGGAATAACACGTCGAAAAGTGTTATCGAGATCCAGGAACCCATTCCCTAGAAGAAGCGAAGGCTGAGCCTTCGAAGACATAGAAAATCTTCAAAGTCTGAAGTGAGTAAAATCTCATGAGGAAGAACGTCATCGAGTGTTGGATCACGGTGGAGAATCTCACAGACCGTCTTATTTGAGGTAGGTGCACAGGATTTAACATTGCGTAGATCCAACGGGGGAGATCTCGAAGATCTGAATGGACAGTGGAGAACTTCGAGGAGGAATGCAAGACCCCGCAAGCCATTGGATCAAGTGGAGTTGTGAGGAGGTTAGTGAAGGGGAAGATATATGAGCATAGATCTGGAGGGTGTTGTGAGTCGTTGATCAATAGCCTCAAGATTTCATCATTTCATAAACCAAGAGTACAAGGGTCAACAGTGTGGGACTCTCGATCGGTGGAACCCCGAAAATATCGGAGCTATCAGATCTTTGAAGGCCTAGAGCCATTGATCTGTAGTGAGGGGAGATTTTGTGATTTTGCGAATGGGTGGAGGAGTGAATAGATTTCGTGCAGAGAAAGTCACGAAACATGAAACAATGAATTAAGCGTAGCCGTTAGTCCAAGAGAGACCTGTGTCGTAGATCTCGCGTCATCAATATTTCAGCATTCGTGACTTGGAGGGGTCAGGCACCTTGTATCGCATGTTTCGATACTACGAACCGCAACACGCTTTCATGGTAAAGCTTATGGTCATGGGTGTGTGTTCATGTGAGTTGGGAAAAGTGAGGAGCTAACCTCTGTTAGCCCTCATCAGAGTTTCGGGACTTAGAGGGGTCTGTGTCGGGTGACTATTGCATCAAAAATCCTAAAACATCGAAACGGGACACGCCTTTTGGGGATGCACCTTTTGGGCTAAGCCCATGGTCTCACTTACGGTCTCGTGGAGTCTAGGCTTATGCCTAGTGGTGATTCGCATGGTGAACACAGATAAGGGCCTATGGAATTAGTGTCAAGGGTTCCAACTCATAACCAAGAGAGAGTTATTTTGACTCCTGAATCAAAGATCCTGACGGGGAGGTCATGCAACCCTTAGGAGGGATAGGGGGTCTGCATCACATACCATGGAGCACCACCTCTCCTACACCCTTCAACATAAGTGTGTGTCGTATATTCTAATGGGACCAACACCGAAGACACCATTCCTCCCACTGAAACCTCTACACACCTCAAAGTTCCACCAATTGAAGAAATATTACTTCAGGAATTCCTTGAGAACCCTACTGCAGCACTTACCCCTGNGGAGAGGATGCCTCAATTCATTACTCAAATTTTGTTCTTCTAC
The DNA here is from genome assembly GCA_010110895.2 of Picea sitchensis. Taxonomy (NCBI): domain Eukaryota; kingdom Viridiplantae; phylum Streptophyta; class Pinopsida; order Pinales; family Pinaceae; genus Picea; species Picea sitchensis. The sequence goes on from SNQJ01S0031622.1 coordinate 136,836, forward strand.
CCCCCACCTAGAGTTAAAGCATTTCAAGTAGCCATGATGCTTACACTTCCCAACATGGTGCTTTCCATCCCTGTATGGTATCTACACCCACCCACGATGGTTCCTCAACCATCTCTCCCTCCTTAGCTAGAGGGAATCCCGATGAAGATTCCAATATAGGCTCCGACCACACCACCCTCACCCCCAATTGATCGCACCACTGCCACTATTGGGGGTCGATGGAAGAAGAAAGAGCCCATAGCTTCACTTCCTCCCCTAGTTCAACCTCCTTGCGTACTATGCAAAAGAGAGGGACACCCCACTAATATATGTCCCACTCTTCCCGAGTTACACAATCCGATCCAAATCCCTCGAGAAACTACATTGCTCGTCGCTTCACCAAGCATGTCTAGTACGACTACTACGTCCACCATTGCGGGCAGTAAAGGGCTACGAACCAAATTCTCTTGTGCCATCTATTCTGAATATGGCCACTACACTCATCATTGCCTAGCTCTACCTCAGTTTCTCCAGAAGCAAGCTGCAGTATGCCAAACCTTTCAACAAGAACCCTCTCCACCACCACCTTATGGTACTCACATCACTAACATTCATTATGTCTCTTCCTCAGTCCCCGAATGGATGAGATTCCCTTGCACTCTCTATGACTCATTTACTCACTTTACATACTAATGTCCTTTAATTTTTGCATATCGAGGTCTTCATTCAACCTGTATTCAACCATATCTGACCACCTCACCATCGACACTGGAATATATATATACTATCAATATTACCTCCCCTAAACCTGAGTCACTTTCGATCCTTCCATGGTTCACAGATCGACTTTCCTAGGACATTCCCCCAAATCCTCCCAATTCTTTGGTAAATTTCCCATGGGAAATATTACCCCCTACCACAATTTATCACCCACAGTGCTTGGACATTTGTTTTATGTCAAGCGAGCCATCACACCCGATATGTGATATCCCCTCTATGTCCTCTCCAATTGAGGACACTCACACTTTGACAATCCCCCCTATCATCTCCTCAGATCCCCTGTATGCTCGCATTTTTCACTACGACGAAGATATCTTGGAGGAACTCACTACCCCCAATTTCCCATGGAATGCACTCCATCATCAAGTGCTTTTTATCTCATAGGAATCCTTTCACCCCCCTAGCCAAGCTTCCATATGCGCAATCGAAAACAACGATTTTACTCCTTCAAGGAATATAGACTGGTTCAACAACCCTATCCCTGCTCTAGATGCTTTGGAAGAAGGAAACATGGCCAATATCTCCCCCACCGTCAAAATCAAAATTTCCATCAAACTCAGAATTCTATAATAAATCACCATTGGAATCTCATGCTTCCCTGATGAACTTGCATCTTACAAATCTCTCTTTCAGGAATACTGAGATATTTTTTCGTGGTCATATACAGAGATGCTCGGCCTCGATCCTTCTATATTTGAACATCACATCGACAAATGGCCAGATTTTTCCCCAGTTTGTCAAAAGAAGCTCCCCCTTCACCCATCCAAAATCATGGCTCTCAAAGCCGAAATTGACAAGTTACGCGTTGTTGGGTTCATTTACCCCATTAAGTATACCTCATGGCTTTTCAACCCCATCCTCGTTAACAAAAAACAAGGAATTATTCGCATATGCACATACTTTCACGATCTCAACCATGATTGTCCCAAAGACAACTTTCCAACCCCTTTCATCGACCAAATTATCGATGACTGTGCCAGCCACGAGGCTATGTCCTTCATGGATGGGTTCTTCTGCTACAATCAAATACCAATCCATCTAGCAGATCAATATAAAACCACTTTTACTACCCAGTGTGGTACTTTTGATTATCGTTTCATGCCTTTTGGACTAAAAAACGCAGGTGCTACATTTCAACAAGCCATGAATTATGTTTTCCATGATCTTGCTTGCATCATCCTCACTTATTTGGACAACCTCACTGCTCTATCCAAGAAGTGAAGTCAACATTTATATGACTTACTCATCGTTTTTCAACGATGTTGCCAGTACAATATCTGTTTGAACCCCCTCAAGTGTGTATTTTGCGTCACCGTCAGACGCATTCTTGGGTTCATTGTCTCCCAACACAACATCATAGTGGACCCCCTCAAGGTCCAAGCTACCACAAAAATACCACCACCTAGGAATTTATGCCAACTGCAGAGTCTACAAGGAAAAGATAACTTTTTACATTTCTTTGTCCCAGATTATGCCACTCGTGCACATGGTTTCCTTCTCTTACTACATCATGATATCCCATTTTGATAGGATGAACATGTTCAAACCGCTTTTGATGATTTAAAAGTGGCCCTATCCAATGCCCCTTTGATTACTCCTCCATACAATGATCGCGATTACATCCTCTACTTGTCAGCCTCAACCATCTCAGTAGCAGGAGTCCTCATCCAATTAGGGGATGATGGGTGGGAACATGTCATTTACTACATCAGTAAAAATCTTTCAGGACCAACCCTAAAATACAATCATGATGAGAATCTCACCCTCATAGTTTTCCTCATATTCTAAAAGCTACGACACTATATCCTTCTTTGAACTATCAAAGTCATAGTAGATCCCAACCCTATGGACTACTTTCTTAGTTGACGAAAAATTAATGGAAAATTTTCATGATGGATTTTCATCCTTCACCTTCCCCACGCCCACATGTAGGGTTGTGTCAAGCACAACCACACACTATGCGCAAGAGAAGGAATTATACCGACACATATGCGTGTGGATATTCTTCCTTCTCCCATGCACCGGTGGGCCCTTACGTAAACCTACCCTTGTATGACCATCCATACACCCCCAAACTCAATTCTACAAAATTCACACTATGCAGGAGGATGGGACCATTAACTTGACTCTTGCAACTCCTGAATCGATTGAATCAAGCTCCTGTAATCTCCAAATCTCCTATGAGACTATTGCAATTTTTTTTTACCAACTGAAGACCTATGAATTTGTTAGGCCATCAATGCCTACAAGTCATCAACACTTCTTACAAGCATCCTTGCCTCACTTCAAAGTATGTTCACCATTCATACTTGTCCTCTATCATTATCAGTGACCCAGGACGACGCTGTAGTTATCAACAATAGAATACATCTTCAATTACTTTCTTACATTTTTGTTACATGAACATAAGCATGGAGCATGCCCGCCTTGTTTGTATACATATTTTATTTTTTCTCCCTAGAGAAAGGTTTGGGTCCCATAGTTTCCCCTCTCCCTCCAACGGATCGCTCTTGGAGTTACTCTCAATTCTTTTCATTACAATGGAACTCTCAGTAGAAGAAACATTTATATTTTTCAACTATACATATTCTCCTAACCTCACACACCAGGGGGCATCTGTTATCACTAAAATTTATTTTGCAACATTGCACGCAAATGGTTATAGAAATACAGTAATTCCAAGAGCAATTAGTTCACCTGCAACACTAAAATACATTTCAAAAAGAAAAAACTATACAATTGGACAAAAATTGACATGCACAAATTCACTAAAGGAAGCACACGCACAATGTGCGGCCCAATAAATCCCTCAAAGTGCACAATGCACAAAATACGTGACTTTGTACGAGAAAAGTTTTGCACTCTTATGAATGACACATTTATGGTTCTTGTCGGCCCCCCAACCACTTATGGACCAGCTCCCAACCTGATTTGACCTCCATATCTGAGTGAAATCCGAATGGGGGGTTGGTCAAGGACCAAAGGGTGCCCTAAAAGCCTCCTTGTTCACACCAAGAACCGATTATATTTTTCCTTGAATAAATGCTATAAATGAAAGCCAAGGGTGCACGAAGAAACCAAGATCTTCATAGTATTGTTATGTTGCCTCAATTCTCCCCTGATAATCCTCTTTTCTCCTTGGAGTATTCAAGAATCATTTCAATAGACCATTCCACTCAACTCTTGAGGGAATAGGCATTGATTTTCTTCATCATTTTCCATTTTTCTTCCATTGTAAAAAGAGATCTCCATTAGGGAACTCAAGAGCCCTCCCAAGGAGGAAGATGGGACTCATAAGTACTCATTTTTATCTATAGTTTTTCTCCTACTAATATAGTTATCCATTCGTGGAATTATCTTGGTCATTGGTTGATTGTTTATGGTTCTAAGTTTTTTATGCATTATAACATTTATTTCTTAGTTTTTTTAGTTTTTTTTTTTGTTTATTACATTTGTTTGGCTTCTTTAACCCACTCATGAACTTTTGGCTTGTCTAGCAGGCCTAACTAGGCATGCAAATGTCATTGTTTTGCTCACCCAAGTGACAAAACGGAAACAACATTACCAATCCATGATGATTAGTTCTAAGACCTAAGGACAAGTATATGGTGACTTCCAAGTGAATCTATAAGATCAAGCATGCAAAATATTGCAGCATAGAGAAGTACAAAGTGAGATTTATGGAAAAAGGATTCCCTCAGAAAGAGGGAGTGGATTATGAGGAAACGTTTTTCTCAAGTCGTCGGCTACACTTCCATGAGTACTATCATTGATCTTGCTTTAGTGATGGGTTGTAAATTACATTAGATGGTTTCAAAGACAACGTTCCTCAATGATGTGATTGAGGAGGAAGTGTACATAGAGTAACCTCAGAGATTTTTGATACATGGGAAGGAGTCCAATTTTTTCATATTGAAGAAATCAGTGTACGAACTCAAGCAGGAACCTAGAGTATGGTAATCCTGGATTGATGGAAACTTGATGAGTTTGGGCTTCACTAAGAGTGATGCAGATCCAAACCTTTACTAAAAGGTTGTAGATAATGACCCAATGATCTTACTATTTTATGTTTAGTAGAGTGGCTCATTGACAAGTGTAAGAGGAAGTTGGATTCAAAGTTCAAGGTCAAGGATCTTGACTGGACGTACTATTTCTTTGGATTAGAGGTGAGACATAGATTAGATGAGATGTTCCTCAGTCAGGGGATACTAATGAGATTTAATATGATGGATTGCAAGTCCATGGCTACAACTATGGAAACAAATCTGAAGTAGCAGAGTGATTCTACTTCAGATTCATATTTGGTGGATCCCACTATGTACAGGCAGTTGATTGGATCCTTGATGTATTTGGTTAACACCAGGAGAGATATTTGGTTGAAGCTAAGGAAGTTCCATTAGGTTTCAAAAAATCATGTGTTGAGGTACCGACATGGTACTATTGGATATGGTTTGTCTCAGGTGGTGAAGTAACGTTGCAGGGATATACATATTCTAATTGGGGGGGGGAGTCTAGTAAACATATTAAGGACCTCAAGGTGATACATCAACTTGGGATCAGTTAATATTTTTGGGATAAGTAGGAAGTAGGCTTCTATAGCACTCAATACAATAGAGACAAAGTATATCGTAGCTAGTATTGCAAGTCATGAAGAAGTGTGGCTTCGAAAGATTCTAGTAGGAATTCATCTGAGACATGGTGTAAAAGGAAGCAATGAAGATTAAACACATATCCATAGATGAGTAGATAGAGGAAATTCACAGGGGTGTACCCATTAATGTATCCCTTGCTGAGAGAGAGTGTTTATTTTCAACATCGGACATATATTCATAGAACTGTACATAAGACTCGAGGTGTTGTTGTTTCTCTAGGAAGAATCATCGGGCGTCATTCTCCCAAAATTGGTAGTTTAAACAATTGAGAATGATAGATTCACTTACAATATTTTACTTGTAGTGGCATTCACTCACAAGAGTATAATTGTGGAGGTGAATGTCCGAGGCATAATGTTTTAGGGTAGAAGACTCGAGGTAATAGTATTCATGTAGTGTGTGGTTGCATCGGGTGTCATTCTCCCAGGATTGGTAGTTTAACCAAGGGAGAATGAAAAATTCACTTACATGGGTTAACTTGTAAGTGATACTCACTCACAAGGGTGTACGTGTCATGGTGAGTGGCCCGGGTAAGCATTGGGTAAACCGTCTCCCAGCTATGGCATATGGAGAAGATACATTTACTTCTGGGGTAAATGGGCCCAAGTGTAGTCCTTACTTACAAGATTTTACCTATGGAATTGAGGTACTTGATGTGCTTCCACGTGTAAGATAAAATCAGATGTCATTCTCCTAGGATTGGTAATTTAACTAGTGGAGAATGGAAGATTCACTCATAGGGGTTTACCTGTGGTGAGATTCACTCACAAGGGTGAATGGTCTAGGTGTGGTCTTCATTGAGACCTAAGGTGCTAGAAACAATTATGTGGAGATGGATCATCAATGTGGATCATGAGGAAACTTTTCTATGACAAAAGAAATCTAAGTATTGAGAATGTCTCCGTCATTGAGAGGGAGTGTTGAAGTTTTGCAACTTCAGGAAATCATTCTCCATAAGAAAATACAAATAGACCATTATAGAAGACCCTGGAATGCACAAGAAAGAAATAAATGATAAGAAGATAAAGTCAGCTCCATTAAGCCATTGAAGAAACACTTGTAAAAGAAATAAAATAAAGTTAAAGGACAAAAAGGACAAGTCAACCCTGATATAAAATAAGGTGACTTAACTAGTATAAATAAAGGCAAGTTCATTTCATTATTACACATCTCACTGACTCTCCTCTTATATTGCACATTGCCCAGTTTCTCTGTGCTAGTTGCAAGTTGTTGTTCCAGTTTCCAGTTACTAGTTGTGTTATTTTTGTACAATGATATGCCATGCTTGAGGGTTCTTTCTCACACTAGGGCACAACTTTCTATGTTCTTAGATTCTTCATTTTTTCTAGTGATGTATCCGTGATGCAATAAAAGACGCGTTCCACCACCTCGCGCTCTCCTGCTCACAGGATCGTTCAAATTCCCCCTTGAGCCGAATTGGCTCTTTCGATTCCCTGCTGGAATCTCTATTCAAAACCTGATCCACAGGTCCTTCTCATTTCCCTGTCACGGCCTCTGCACACGCCTGTGACCTTCTCCCGACTTAATTTCGGGTTTCAGGGTTTCGTCTTTTCTGATGTCGAGAACCTCTGTCCCCTCGAACTCTCGATCGTCGATCTTCCAAGACGGCGCTTTACTCTTTATCCCTCATGGCTAAGCTCCTGGCCCATATGACCGCTATCCCCTCATGACCACAGTCCTTTTCCTTTCAGGGTTTTGAGCCTTCAAATGTCGTAATGCATTGGCCCACGAGATTCCCGATCCTCCGAATCCCGATACGCTCCAACTTCTGTTAGCCCTCCGGGCTAGACCTTTGGTCCACGCAACCACTATTTCACAAGACCGCAGCCTTATCTCCCTTCGGGGTTTCGGACATCGCAATGCTGAAATGCATAAACACCTTGTGCATGGGATCCCCAATATCCCGATCCCCGATTCTCCGACCTGACGTCAGCTAGGCCCCACAACAACAGAGCTTTCCCCCCCTTGTCGGGGTTTTGGACTTCGCAATTCCGAATTGTAAGGACTACTTGTCCACGAGATTCCTGATTTCCCGACTCGCAATTTACTGATCGACGACTCTCCTGTCGGGACTTTCTCCGAAGGCCACGCTCACTGCCATGCGTCCCTTCAAGATGGACGGTCCACATCCATTCACGATTTCGCGACTTCTGATTTCCCGGACGCCTCGTCTTCAGGACTCGCGAAATGTCGAAATTCGATGCACCAAAGTACCGACGGGCGCTCGATCTCCACCACGCGTCCCCAACTGATGGATGGCCTTGATTGCTTCTCGCGATTTCGAGACTTTCATTACCCCGATGACATAAATCTTCTATCAACTCAAAACCCCGGTAGCTAATATACTGATGGGTCTCCGGTTTCTGCCACGTGTCTCCACAAACAGACGACTCAGATCTTCCCTGGGGCTTTTCCTATAGAAATTCCCAATCTCTTGTCTTCGAGACTCCCGATATGCCGATCGTTGAAGTCCCGATATCCCAACGCCTATTTTGGGACTCTTGCCTCCATGAATACCAGTGCCCGGATCTTCGAAATTAATGATCGCGTGACACGCGTCCTCCCACAAATCAACGGTTGTGATTCTTTCGTTGTTTCGGGACTTATAAATCCTCGATCTCTCGACCTCGAGAACTCCGATATCCCGAGTGTCGATATCCCGATATGTGTTGGGACTCTCTCCTCTCCTTTCAAGGGCTTAAACCTCGTGCAGTTTTTGGCCGGTCCAGCGGCTAACGGGTAACTATGTGAACATTCGACGGTCCACAATTTCCCCTTATGTGCGCTTCTCCTGATGCTCTCCTCGACGTAGGAACCAACAGTCCAGATCTTCTTTTCACCAGCCGATCTGATGGCGGTTGTGCTCCCTCCTGAGCTTCTGCACTTTCTTGCGATGCTTGGAAGAATTCCAAGTTCCCCAAAGGCCTCAACCTTTGTCTTCTTTCTCCTCTGTGAGCTCCTCAACTTTAAGCCTCGCTTACGTTCTCCATGACGTTGTTCCTCCTAAGCTTTGCTCCTTTCGAATCCCCAAGGGATTCTTGGACTTCTGCACCTCTGCAGAGTCTTCATGCACACACGGTGTTGCCTCTCTTGATCTTCTCAACCACTCAGACCCCTAAGGGATTTTGTCTTTCTTCCTTTCTCTCGCACATGGAGAATGTTGGAATGCCCTCCTGGATATCCTCTGCCTCAAGCAACCTATTGCTGAGTTTGCAGGGTGTTCAGTAACCCCATGAAGATCCCTTAGTGGATTCTTCCTCTAACTTCTAGAACTCAAAGATTTCTCTTCTTCCTATGTCTGTCTGCACACTTACTCGATGCCCACCTGGCAGAGTATCCTCTCCCAGAACGTTCAACAGTTCTATCCTCCTGTGCACCTACGCACCTGCTCAATTCCCTCCTGGCAGAACTCCCAGAATCCTCAGTGATTTTGTTTCTTCCTGAACTCATAGCAGAGTTCTTCTCAATGCACCACTGTACATATGCTCAATGCCCACTTGGGAGAGATCTACAGAACTCCTCATAGATTTTGTCTGCAACTGTGTCTCTTATACACAGCCTTGCCTCCAATGTATTCAGCAACCTTGAGGTCTTTCTCATGAGTTGTTGATTCTGGTTTCTGTGTCGCAGCACGTCTTTGTCTGACCAGCAAAATTCATAAGTGAAAACTCTGTGCACAGATATCACAACCTGCAGTGTTCTGTCACACCCTCCTAGTATGAAGCCTCAAAGATCTTCACCTGAAATCACACACACTCCTACAAATGAAAACCTACAACATACATCTACAACATATAAGAACACTCACAGACATTCATTCAACACAGAATACATGCAGGAAAAACTGCTCTGTTTGTATTAAAATGGAAAATGCCTATATTTACAAGGTGTTCTCGACCACGGCATGTAACAAGGTCTCGGCTCCTCTCTTCTGCTCTCTACTCACAGCTCCTCTATTCTATCCACCTCTACGACTCAACTACTACAAAATGAGATCCTAAGTCTCTTTTACCTGAGGGGGCTCTTCGAGCTCTTCCCTCCAATCTACCTACCCTATTCAATTATATTGAATGGGCTGTCTAGTCCAACATCTGGATCTAGATCTCAACCTTACAAACATTAAAGGTCTATCTACCTAATGCCTGCATAAAGGCATGGCTCCATGGCTCAACAGCCTAAGAAATTAAATTACATTCAATTCAAAATAAAAGATGAGGGCTATGCCTCTCTTCATCATTGAATGCACGCGCTTGTTGTGGCTGGCTGGCTGGCTGGCTGACATGGAGAGATGCTCCTGCATCATACTCCTCAGCTGAAAAATTCATGAGCTCTTGCTCATGAGCTTCCCATCTCAGATGTTGAAATCCTCCTTGATCCCAAATCATCCTCTGGAGTTGTTCATCTGCTCCATCCCCTTGCTGTTGTTGCTGCTGCGCTGCTACTGTTGCTTCCTTCCTTCTGCTTAGCTTCTCCTTGCTGGCAGTTTCTGCTAACCTCAAGATCAGGCTTCTGATCTCCTCGATCACTACATCTAGCTTCTCTAGTGGCTGGTCCTGTTTTTGCAGTCTCCTCAGCTGCAAAATGTTTCTGCAATTGGGTAGATCATCATGATCTCCCATGCCATCCTCTTCATCTTCACCTATGGCCTCAAGTTGCCACTCTGCTGCAGACCTCTGTTCTACAGTCTCACCTTGACTGACTGGCTGTTCAGTCACCTTCCCTGACAACTCAACTTCTGTCAGTTCTCTTGTTGGTTCTGGATTGTTCAGCCAATCCTCCAGCATCTATAGCTCCGTCTCCCATGGAGTGATAAATCTTCCTGCTCGCTCTTTGGCTTCCTTTGCTTCTAGCTTCCATGCTGCAACTTCTTTCTTTTCAGCTCCCTAGCCAAAATCATTGAGCCATTCCTCAGAACGCTCATTCTCCTCTTCATCTGCTTCTTCTTGGGCAGCTTCCAAAGTCTGCTCCAATCCCTCTTATTTCCTGACAGTCACAACTGACTGTTCTGCTATTGTTGCTGCACCTGCAACACAGATTTATGCCTCCTCCTGGGCAAGTGGTAGGAATACTCCAATTCCCCCAATCATCATAATATTATCATGATCTTCCTCCTTTGTCAGCTGCACATGATGATCCAAACTCACCTTTGAGCTCATCTGCTCTGTTAACTCCTTAGGCTGATTCCAACTCATTTTCTCATCCCTTCCCACCTAGCAATATGGGATGCTTCCGCTGCCCTCCTGGCAGGTTATGAGATCCCGCAGTGACCTCATATTACTGCCCAGCTGGCAATGTGAAATTCCTCGGCTGTCCTCCTGACAGTCTCTGAGATCCCGCAGTGATCTCAACTCGTTGCCCACCTAGCAAACTGTAATTTCTTCTCTGCCCTCCTGGAAGTTCTTGAGATCCTCAGCTGATCCCAATTCATTTTCTCCATCACTGAGACCTCTCCTAGTCTTGGGTTCACACACCCGAACCATTTCTTCTTCTGGTCCATTGAGGTTTTCAGCATACCTCAACCATATTTTTAACAGCCTTCATTGTCTTCTGACCATCAACTCCTTGACTGGCCATTTTGCTTTCGCCTTCTTCATGGGCCATTCATACACCCATCTTGGCTTGGCTTTCTGCCGCATCCGCAGTTCGATATTTTCTATGTCTTCCCTGATTTCATAGAGCTCTTTATCCATTTCTGCAATCTTTTTTGCCTTGCTCTTCCTCCCAGCATGCCTATGGTCTTCAGTAACCATGGTGTTGTCCCTGTTTGCTTTCCTAGCAAACCTACTACTGTCACTCTGCACTAAGAGTGTTTCCAGCTTCATCCTACAGTCTCCCTGATTGCCTTCTTGATTGTCGCCTACCTGCAAACAATCACCATAGAGTCTCCAACGCTCTGTCTCCCTTTACCTTCTCCCTCTGCTAGAAATATATAAACAGAGTTCTAGCTCTGATACCAACTGATGCAGTAAAAGATGCGTTCCACCACCTCGCGCTCTCCTTCTCACAGGATCGTTCAAATTCCCCCTTGAGCCAAATTGGCTCTTTCGATTCTCTACTGGAATCTCTATTCAAAACCCGATCCACAGGTCCTTCTCATTTCCCTGTCACAACCTCTGCACGCGCCTGTGACCTTCTCCCGACTTAATTTCGGGTTTCGGGGTTTCGTCTTTTCTGATATCGAGAACCTTTGTCCCCTTGAACTCCCAATCGCCGATCTGCTGATACAGTGCTTTATTTGTTATCCCTCCTAGCTAAGCTCCTGGCCCATATGATCGCTATCCCTTCATGACCACAGTCCTATTCCTTTCGGGGTTTCAAGCCTTCAAATTCCGCAATGCATTATCCCACGGGATTCCTGATCCTCCGAATCCCGATACACTCCAACTTCCGTTAGCCCTCCGGGCTAGACCTTTGGTCCACGCGACCACTATTTCACAAGACCGCAGCCTTATCTCCCTTCAGGGTTTCGGACATCACAATGCCGAAATGCATAAACACTTTGTGCACGTGATCCCCGATATCCCGATCCCCGATTCTCCGACCTGACATCAGCTAGGCCCCACAACAACAGAGCTTTCTCCCCCTTGTCGGGGTTTCAGACTTCGCGATTCCAAATTGTAAGGACTACTTGTCCATGGGATTCCCGATTTCCCGACTTGCGATTTCTCGATCGACGACTCTCCTGTCGGGACTTTCTCCGAAGGCCTCACTCGCGGCCACGCGTCCCTTCAAGATGGACGGTCCACATCCATTCGCGATTTCACGACTTCTGATGTCCCGGGCGCCTCGTCTTCAGGACTCGCGAAATGCTAAACTCTGATGCACCAAAGTACCGACAGGCACTCGATCTCCACCACGCGTCCCCAACTGATGGACAACCCTGTTTGCTTCTCGTGATTTTGGGACTTTCGTTACCTCGATGACAGAAATCTTCTGTCAACTCAAAACCCCGGTAGCCGATATACCAACGGGTCTCCGGTTTTCGCCACGTGTCTCCACAAACGGACGTCTCAGATCTTCCCCGAGACTTTTCCTATAGAAATTCCCAATCTCTTGTCTTCGAGACTCCCGATATGTCGATCGCTGAAGTCCCGATATCCCGACGCCTGTTTCGGGACTCTCGCCTCCACGAATACCAGTGCCCGGATCTTCGAAATGAATGATCGCGTGACACGCGTCCTCCCACAAATCAACGGTTGTAATTCTTTCGTTGTTTCGGGACTTATAAATCCTCGATCTCTTGATCTCGAGAACTCCGATATCCCAAGTGTCGATATCCTGATATGTGTCGGGACTCTCTCCTCTCCTTTTGAGGGCTTAAACCTTGTGTAGTTTCTGGCCGGTCCAGCGGCTGACGGGTAACTATGTGAACATCCGACGGTCCACAATTTCCCCTTCTGTGCGCTTCTCCTGACGCTCTCCTGGACGTAGGAACCAACGGTCTAGATCTTCTTTTCTCCAGCCGATCTGACGATGGTTGTGCTCCCTCCTAAGCTTCTACACTTTCTTCCGATGCTTGGAAGAATTCAAGTCCCCCAAAGGCNCCTCAACCTTTGTCTTCTTTCTCCTCTGCGAGCTCCTCATCTTTAAGCCTCGCTTGCATTCTCCACGACGTTGTTCCTCCTGATCTTTGCTCCTTTCGAATCCCCAAGGGATTCTCGGACTTCTGCGCCTCTGCAGAGTCTTCACACACACATGGTGTTGCCTCTTCTAAGCTTCTCAACCACTCATACCCCTAAGGGATTTTGTCCTTCTTCCTTTCTCCCACTAATGGATAATGTTGGGATTCCCTCCTGGCTATCCTCTGCCTCAAGCAACCTCTTGCTGAGTCTGCAGGGTGTTCAGTAACCTCGTGAAGATCCCTCAGTGGATTCTTCCTCAAACTTCCAGAACTCAAAGAGTTCTCTTCTTCCTGTGTCTGTCTACACACTTACTCGATGCCCACCTGGCAGAGTATCCTCTCCCAGAACGTTCATCAGTTCTGTCCTCCTGTGCACCTACGCACCCGCTCAATGCCCTCCTGGAAGAACTCCCAGAATCCTCAGTGATTATGTTTCTTCCTGAACTCACAGCAGAGTTCTTCTCAATGCACCACTATGCATATGCTCAATGCCCACTTGGCAGAGCTCTACAGAACTCCTCAGAGCTTCTGTCTGCAACTGTGTCTCTCATACATAGCCTTGCCTCCAAGGTATTCAACAACCTTGAGGTCTTTCTCCTGAGTTGTTGATTCTGGTTCCTGTGTCGCAGCACATCTTTGTCTGACCCGTAGAATTCAGAAATGCAACCTCTGTGCACGGCTATCAGAACCCACAGTGTCCTGTCACACCCTCCTGGTATGAAGCCTCAAAGATCTTCACCTAGAATCACACACACTCCTGCAAATGCAAACGTACATCATACATCTACAGCATATAAGAACACTCACAGACATTCATTCAACACAGAATACATGCAGGAAAAACTGCTCTGTTTGTATTAAAATGACAAATGCTTGTATTTACAAGGTGTTCTCGAGCACGACTTGTAACAAGGTTTCAGCTCCTCTCTTCTACTCTCTACTCGCAGCTCCTCTATTATATCCACCTCTACAACTCAACTACTACAAAATGAGATCCTAAGTCTCTTTTACCTAAGGGGGTTCTTCAAGCTCTTCCCTCCAATCTACCTACCCTATTCAATTACATTGAATGGGCTGTCTAGTCCAGCATCTGGATCTAGATCTCAGCCTTACAAACATTAAAGGCCTATCTACCTAATGCCTGCATAAAGGCATGGCTCCATGGCTCAACAACCTAAGCAATTAAATTACATTCAATTCAAAATAAAAGATGAGGGCTACGCCTCTCTTCATCATTGAATGCACGTGCTTGACGTGGTTGGCTGGCTGGCTCGCTGACGTGGAGAGATGCTTCTGCATCAATCCGTGAAAATTGGATTAAATTTCTTCTAGAGAAAAGTTTGTTGGGTTTTATCCCGAGTTTTGGTTTTCCCAAGATAAATCTTCTATTTATTGTGCATGACTATCTTTATGTGATTTTGTTATTTCCACTGCAGTTTTATTTCAGTTTGTAATTATTCCATGGTAACAGTGGCATTGAAATCTCTTTGAAATCATAAGGTAATAATTATCATATATAGAAATTAGAAAAATTTAAAAGTAATAACATGATAAAGAAATTCAAGTAATCTCTTACATTACTTAAGGTCCAAGAGACCAATTTAGGTATTGGTGAACATTAACCATCACCATCATCATCAACATTATCATCATCAAAAAATCCCTTCAAATAATGAAAATGGAGAAACTTCTAAATTTTCATATATCAAAAAAATTTAATTAAAAAGACTAAACACTCTACATGCGTCATCCCTTATACATATAGATTAATATAGGCTCTCTGACCCATGTTAGAGTGCTCTTCAACACAATAATATCTCATACATGTGTAATAAAAACGACTCGAACTTCATTTATGGCATACCAAATACTAATTACCAAATAAACCTTATATATAAATTTATATATTTATAACTATATTTATAACCATTTTTATTTTATTTTGAGAGTTTTTACCTAGTTTGATAGTAGAGCATATTGAAACAAGAAGATAAAACAAGCTATTATTAAAGGGTAAGACAACACTTGTCCTAACTAAACTACTTGTGTGATGATTTGAAATCAAGTAGATTTGTCCCATTTTTTTATTGTTGTGACTTTTGACCAAGCTACCTTTATATAGTTGGGCATGTCCATGTACATAAGTATTAGAGAAATGTTGTTATAATAGAAGCATGACTTTTCATTGTTATTAATTTCCGTTGTTGATGGGTTTTGGAAGTTCTTCATAATTTAGATGCACCCTCTAAACATTTCCCCATTCACAACAAAAATTACTCTTTTATTCACAACACAAATCAACAAAAAAAAAACATATAATACATAATATTTAACAAAAAAATAAAATATAATACATAATATTTAAATGATGAACAAACAAAAATACTAAATATCATAAACACATATCATAAACACTTTAAAGAAAATTATAAAAAAATTCTCGAAAAATTCTCCGATCAAATTTATACCCTCACACCACCAATAAAACAATAAAAGATATTCATGAATATTTAGACTCTAATAGTCCATATAACTTTGAAAAGCAACGTTTCTCCCAAAATGACAGCATAAAAAAATAATGAATATCTGAACATGTCCAGCAAGTCAATCTTTAATGCCATATTGGTTTTGTCTTTGCAGGCACCGTTTGCAGAGGCGTTCGCTTTACAGCCACCTGATTTTGTGGCGTTCGCTTTCCCACTGCTGGCTTTCTGGCATTGCCTTCTGTTGTGTTGGGTGTTCGGTTTTCTTTAACAACGCTGAGTTTTGATGTGGTATCATAACCATTTCCATTTTCTCTTCGTTTCGCAGAATTTTCTTTTCCATTTTCTGGAGAAGGCGACTTCAGTGGAAAAAGTTTACGTCGTGGTTTCAAATCTAGGAGCTGAAGATCCTTTGATTCGAGATTCTCGTGGAGAGAAAGTAAGCTCATCTCCTGGTCCATTATTTTTTGTTGAAGACTGGCATTTTTTTCTTCTAAAACTATATTACGTTTGTTTGCATCGCTCAATAATGAGCTATTTTTCTCCTCTAGGAGCTTATTTGTCGCTGCAGTCTCTGCGAGCTTATATTGTAATTCAACAATATTTCTCTCTTTCTCAATTGTTGATGCCCTGGAGTAATCAAGATCCTTCCTCGCATAATCCAGGTTAGTTTCCAATTCTGTTACTTTTCTCAAGGATAACCTGCTTTTCTTTTGAGGCTACAATTTGTGATAAAAGGTCCTCCTTTTCCAAGTCCCAAGCCTTATTTCCTGTGTGAAATTCTGCGGATATCGCGTGAATTTCTTCATTCAATTTAAAAACAGTAGCTTCTAGATTATTTTTATCAGAAACCACGGCTCCGCAGTATTGATAAATTGTGGAGCAAAGAGAAATGCAGAGAGAAAAGAATAGTATATTCAAATGTATGAAGAAGTACAGAACTCAGAAGAAGGTTACAATGTAAGATGGTTGAGCTATATATGCTCAAGCAAGACAAAAATAGAAAGTACAACTGTCCAGTACAGCTGGCAGTGTATGGTCATACTG
>SNQJ01S0031622.1:153428-165992 GCA_010110895.2 Picea sitchensis
ATAGTATATTCAAATGTATGAAGAAGTACAGAACTCAGAAGAAGGTTACAATGTAAGATGGTTGAGCTATATATGCTCAAGCAAGACAAAAATAGAAAGTACAACTGTCCAGTACAGCTGGCAGTGTACGGTCATACTGTTGAGGGTACAATATATTTAACAAGTATTCATCTTTCTCAGAAATCTCCTTCTTGTATCTTTCCTTAAGTTCTTTTAGTTTTTCTTTTGAGGCTACAATTTGTGATAAAAGGTCGTCCTTTTCCAAGTCCCAAGCCTTTTTCCCTGTGTGAAGTTCTGCGGATATCGCGTGAATTTCTTCATTCAATTTCAAAACAGTAGCTTCTAGATTATTTTTATCAGAAACCAGGGCTCTGCAGTATTCATCTTTCTCATCAATCTCCTTCTTGTATCTTTCCTCAATTTCTTTTTCTTTTTCTTTTGAGGATGCAATTTGTGATAGAAGGTCGTCCTTTTCTGAGTCCCAAGCCTTAGTTCTTGTTTGAAATTCTGTCGATATCGCGTGAATTTCTTCATTCAATTTCAAAACAGTAGCTTCTAGATTATTTTTATCAGAAACCACGGTTCTGCAATATTTAACTTTCTTAGAAATCTCCTTCTTGTATCTTTCCTCAGTTTCCTTTACTTGTTTTGAAAGTTTAGCAACATCATTCCCCATTTTTCTTTACAAACTGCTGTGAAAATTCCTTCTCAATTATTCCCACTGGACTGGTGATGGGAAGTTGCTGTGGTCACAGATTCAAGAATGTAAATTTGTGATTGTGTTTGACAAACAAAAAATTCCTTCAGATGATCCCTCAATACCTTTAATAACTAGTTCCAGAGAATTGTATATTGAATCTTCTTTACCCCCAACCTTGTACACTTGATAATCAAGATTCTCTTTGTCTTCAAGAGACTGGAATGTTATTTTTTCTTCGTCTATGCGCTCCCGGGGAAAAAATTTGCCCGAAATTTAACGTAAAAAGAGACAAATGCGGTAGGAGAACCTCGCCCTGAACTCTCTCTATCACGTTTCTTGTTTGGTAGAACGAAGTATAGGAGTAGGCATTTACCCGTTTATATATAAATAATTAGTGAATCAAAAGAAGATATTTATATCGGCAGACTATTAACTAGTCAAAGAATATATTTATATTGGCCGACTATTATCTAGGCAATGGGCCAACTCCCCAAATTATAATTCATAATTGAGTGTTTGTGCATAGAAAATCAAAATTTCAATTTTAAACATTCATTTTCAACATTTTACAAACTCTCACAATCATTCTCTACTACAATATTAAAATCAAATGTCATTCATCCAAAACTAGTGATAATTCCATCCCAAAATTAATTTACATGTATTCATCTCATTTCAACACATTAGAGTAAACAATGTTAGGAGGGAATGGTAAAAGCATTTAAATTACGGTCATATTCTTCACGATACCTTTAGATGTTTGGATTAGCATCCCCTTCCTTATTGTTACATATTTGAGATACACTTATATATATATATATATATATATGAATTCCATATGTTACATAATGTTGCTCTTTACCCGTAGTATTATATTCAACATAACATTTTGCTCATATTTCTTTTTGATAGGTGCCATGAAAGAGATGAAACCAAAAGAGTCTTATCATGCATATGCCCATGAAATGGGATTTTTTTGTTCTAATACTACCACCTTGCTTAACAATTACATTTTATAAAAATTAAATATAAATTAAAAGCTTAAAAAAATGATGTAATAATGGTACAGTATCTTTTATTTTTTATCACAATATCTTAATAAATATCTCTAATAGAAAATAAAAGTAATACATATGTATTTAGATTACATACATGTTTTAACCCACCCTTCTACGTCTTATTTGAAATCTCATTCTAAATTCATTATTTTGCAAATTGGTATAACCACTAGCTTCAAGGTGCATGTATTTAAATGGATTTATCTAACTATTGGATTTGAGTTGTCTCGTAACTATAAATGAATCCTAAATAAAAGAGACTAACTTCCTATTTAAATCTCATTATAAACTTACTATTACATAATTTTTTCTAACTACCAACTTTCATCAAGATGTAAACAGAGACCTTACCCC
This sequence comes from Picea sitchensis, assembly GCA_010110895.2. Taxonomy (NCBI): domain Eukaryota; kingdom Viridiplantae; phylum Streptophyta; class Pinopsida; order Pinales; family Pinaceae; genus Picea; species Picea sitchensis. The sequence continues at coordinate 155,541 of SNQJ01S0031622.1, forward strand.
ACCTCAAAATCTCTCTAGGTTTTATAGAACCTATGATCTGAAATGGATCCACACTAAAGAGTGGATAAGACCGAGTACCATCAAAGATTGATGATCAGAATGCATTATCTAAGCATTGTAAAACAATGTAAAAATAATGACAGTTTAGGTAGAATAAGCCAAATAATGATGTAAGAGAAAAGTTAAAGAAAAATAATTAAAATTCCAAATAAAATGGATAAGAGAGAAGGCTAGGGCACGGGAAGTGAAGAGCCATGGTTGTTGGGCTTCCCTTACCCCCTAGCTCTCCCTATTTCTTCATTTTCTCTCATACTTAAAAGGATTTTGACCACGAAGGAGGAAAGAATTGTAAAAATTTGTAGACGTGTCTACGATGTTGATGGTCTTTTCTTTGTTGCCCACAAATTCCATTAATGTTCTTGGGTGAACCAATTAATTGTTGAGGGATTTGATTTATGTTGGATTCCCCAATTAATTGTTGGGCAAATTCAATTGATGTTGGGAGCTCTAATTAGTTGTTGGGTGAATTCCATTCTTGTTGGGAACTCTAGTTAAGTGTTGGGTTGATTGCATTGTTGTTGGATATCTAATTGTTTGTTGGGTATTTTTCTCTGTTGTATGGGAATATTAAATTATCTACTCACCAAATAGATCTCACTCATTACTTCCTTGTTATGTGTTTAAACTTTAGTGCTCAAGGGAGACCCACACACTTGTTCATCACTCCCCAAACACCTCATGTTATCTCCATCTAGAGGAGTAACCTCACTCATGCAACCATCATTATCCCATTGTTGAGTGTGAACCTTAAGCTCGTGGAGAAACCCATTCCATGTTTCACATGTTGGTTACAAAGTGTAAACGCTAACCCTAAATTTTTAGGATACTAGTTGTTATTAGTTAAACCTAATTTCTGAGTAGACCAAATGCTTATTCATTATTACATAAAAGTTCACATGTGCCTAATCCTAGATCCAAGGTGACTGAAGGAATCTGGTTATTTTATGGCCATTCCATTATTCATCATTGGATTTTATATGCATGTTTTCCTTTTCGTGGCTCAAGTCGCCACTTGCGCATGGTAAAAAATTTTGTTGGACATCCTCCAAGAAAGTTGGCCACATATTCCCTATTGTTCACACATATCCAAAGTCAGTTTGACATGAAACCTTATGTTGAAAGTGTAGTAATGTTCACGTACATGAGAGTTGAACACATGACACATAAATGATGTGATAGACAGACAATGAGTCACTGTTGTATGTAGGGTGACTAGGAATATCCCATTAATTAAATGAGTTCAAGTCCTACATGGATTAAAATATTGCTTAAGCTTGTATTGAGAAATATTTTTTCCAATATTCTAGCATTCTCATTATTGGGTGAGTGATATACTATGCACATTAGTATGCTATCATTACTCTTTATACAAATTAAAGAATGATTTAGTTATTCAACCCATAAATAAATGAGTAATTACACAAAGAATTGTATTAAGCATTGCAACCTTTCTCATCATAGCAGAGATAAAGTTTAGAAATCAAATTCCACATAGGTATCTATGTTGGTGAAGTGAGTGGGTTATAAGCCCCTCAATTACAAATCTAATGGTATCAAAGCAGTATCATACTTCACCGAGACACTACTTCCATAAATGTGAACACAATATTGCAAATTGTAGCATGGGAAAAGAAAGCATAGATAAGTTGGGAGACATAGGGGCCAAAAATGTTAAGCTTCAAGAATAGAATGAGAACCCGAAGGAGTAGGTTAATATGTTTAAAGAGAGGATGGAAAAGATGGAGAAACACATGGAGACCTATTCCCAATTGCTTCCATTACTCAATAATAAATTTAAATAACACTAAGGCTTCCTCATAACAGTTAGTACAGATTGGGACAAAAATAGAACACAACTCGTATACCTTAAACAATAATTCATCCAAATGTATAACTCTTAATAGGATAGGTTCACATAGATGATGGTTCAGCTGCAAATGGAATTGGAAGAGAAGGATAAGGCCTTGGATAGGCTCCAATAAATTTTCCAAGAGAACAGATAAGCAGGATAACATTCCATTGCCATTGCAGATGCTAGCACCATGACTAACACCACCTTGGTAAGATCACCTTTCGTAGACATCCCTCGAGAGAGTCTTGGTGAATTTGAGAAACATACTAGGGGTATTGTCTCTAAACTCTTATAGAAAATGGGCTATGATGGACAAGGGATAGGCAAGATGAAACAGGGAATATTCATCCCCATTGTAGTCGCACCTTGGGTTGAGCATGAGTCCCTAGGTTTTGATGGAAGAAGTAAAAACTTCATCACCATGAAGGAAACCATTTTCTTGAAGGAAATCGACATGCTGGATTTATCTTTCTTGTAAGGAGAAGTAGTAGAAACAATGAGTGGAAGTGTTAACTCACCACCACCGCATCCTTATGGTATATTGAAGGAGAGAAATGATAAGGAGAGTTGGAAGAATCAACCCACATATGCACTCAAAGAAAACATCAAATCAATTAGCGAGAGCAAGAAGTAGAAGAAGAAGACCAAGGGGTATACATAAAACAAGAAATTTCTTGTGTGTCATTGATATAAGAAGAGAGGCCATACCATAGACATTTTTCGATATGACAATACATGATAACATTGTAAAAATAAATTCCATTGCGAGTCCGTCTGTTGGGAGAAGCAAGAAATGTTTCACAGGCCTGAATGTTTTCAAAAGTGGAACAAAAAGAAGGTTTCTCCAATCCAACAACATGAAAAGAGAGAAGTAGAAATGCGTAATATGTCAATAAGTCCTTGTAGCAACAAAGAGAATTTTTTACACCATTGCAATTTGAGTGGTCACTGGGAAGCAAAGTGTTGGACACTTCACCCCAGAATATGCACAACTGGGAAAATATTGTGGTGAGCGAAGAGTACAGTAGGCGAAGAGTTTCCTACACCTCTAATTCAAGGATAATATGTTGTCCAAGAGGAGATAGAAGCATCATAGGTCTGCATCACTATTGAAGAGGGCAGTGGGTGGACACCCACTAGGGAAACACCATTTAAATTGCTACCTATGATTTCGCAATAAAATTTTTCCTTCCTAAAAATGTTCCTGAGATTGATGCACATGGTCAATGAAATTGAAGGGATGAGTTCTCTAGAAATACATAATGTTCCTTCCAAGCATTCACATGAACCAAAATTGTTTTCCATGTCATGAAAAAATTGATCCTAGTAGATGAATGCAACCACACGTGAGGATTTGTTGCGTGATAGTAGCATACTGGGGTCTCACTAAATAGACCAAAATTTGACTTATCTTAGTTGGTATCCGATATGGACCATCTCCAATCCAGAGAGGGAGATGGGAATGAGTGTTGAGACTAGAGTTTAGATTCTTAGATTGCTAAAAGCTAAGATTCAGTGAGAATATTGTTGCACTATGGGAACATGTGAGATAGAATGAGAACTAGAACCATAGCCAAGGAATAGATCTATTAGCCAAAGCCAAAGATAGATTAAGAGATGTAGCGAGGACCCAGTGTAACGTCCCTGACCATTAACCTCACTGTCGAGAAATGCTACTACATGGAATAACACTTATATAGTATGCATTTAAATGAATTTAAATGACGTAATAGAGTAAACATATAATTACTGATAACATACATAATTAATGGAATTAACAGTAAATACCATTGCAACAGAATACATGATAATATTGCAAGCATCACATACATGCATTTTAATTGAAATTAAACACATGCATATACTTATCTTTGAAACTTTAGTAACTCCACCAACTATGTGTAGACCTTCCATGAACCTCCCTTCCTTATACCTCACTTATCATCACGGTCAGCAGTGGGTCACCTCCGAGCTAGGACTAATCTCCACCCAAGGAAAGAGAATCCTATACTACGCTGAGGTTATAGGAAAACTAGACAGAGAAACCGGAAGGATTCTCTCCAGGATCCTTCTTACGCCCACTACTCACGGAATCTCATTCCCCACATGCATGTTCCACCCGGGAGTATACACCTTCACAAGAATAGTCCATCGGTGCTTCACCTCCCTCTATGGGTCTCGGCAACAAGTCGAGTTAGGAATTCTCAGAGCTTCATAATTGGTGTTGGACTCTCTCTGGGAGAAAACCACTTCCCAACAGACTCTCTCAACTAGAGAGAGTTTCTCATAGGCCTGACAACTTACCTCTTCTACCACGAGCTTGAAAACATGGTTCTTCAACTATTTTCAGCCCAATTCCCCCAAGTGAGGATAAAAACAACAACAACTGGTCAATTCCACTCAGGAAACATAAAAGGAAGCAACCAAAAGAAAATTCATGTATGGAGTCGACTCTGTAAGAGAGGATAGGTTGGGCTCACAGGACATAGGTGACACGACTCAATTCACGATTTTTCCACTGGTTTTCAAGGTGCGTGACAAGGAATCCACGCAAAGGTTGAAAACAGACTCAATGGTTCAGACAGAGGATGTATCGACTTCTCAAGAAAATATCATAGGATTGGGGTTTCAAAGCTGTGTGAGGCATACAAAGATCAGGTGCAATTCCCAGTTTGAGACAACTGACGATAGAATGGAGGATGAACCCTTATCACGTCTCAATTATTGGGTTAAATTGCATGTGCCTAGGCCAACACATGTCCCCCATGAAGCTGCATGCACTCCATCAAGTATGCGTTCTCTTTTTTTCACACATTGGAGCTGCATGCGTTGTCACTCCCAAAACTTAGGATAAAAAACATGTTTGTCACACAGCCTTGGAATAATAATAAATTATTATTCTCAAGGACTTAAGCCCCTAATTTTAGCCCCTCTTTCCAACCTTTCAGGTTTCCCTTACCCACCCTGTCGAAGCTTTTTCCCCCATCACTATTTAGTTGTGGTCGTTCTGCACGCAACAATGTTTAATCTTTATTAATGTTCTCCATATTACATATACAAAAACATGCTTCTTGTCTTTAACACTTAGGCTCTCCGTCCTAATAAACACATAAGCCTACCAGTTTATCAATACTCAGCTCACCAGCCTACAAAACATGATTTACAATTCCTAAACATGAGTTACAATTAATAAACATTATTACAATAGGGCTCGTCCTTGGGGATATTACAATCCCCTTCCCTTTTTTTTGCACTATCCTTAGTGCAACTTTCACACAACATCAGTAAGATTTTCAAAATATTCAAAAAGATGTGGGTATTTTTCCCGCATAGCGTCCTCATGCTCCCATGTCGCATCCTCGGGACCGTACTAGGTTCACTGGAACTTTACAAGCCCTATGGCTCGATTTTGGAGCTGGTTTATTTTTCGGTCCAATATGCACACAAGATACACTTGCAGGACACCTTCTTGCTCCACCTAAATCAATTCCAATCAATTAAATGATTACCATCATGTATATATTTCTTAAGCAATGAAACATGAAACAAATTATGTATAGTCATGGATGCAGGTAATGCAAGCATATATGCAACTGGCCCAATCCTTTCTAGAATTTCAAATGGCCCAAAAAATCTGGCTGCCAACTTCAAGCAGTTCCCGAGCTTTATGGAACTTTTATTAGCTTTCATTTTCAAGAAAACATGATCTTCCACTTTACACTCTCTGTGGGTTCTTTTTTTATCAGCATAACTTTTCTGTTTGTCTTGGGCATCCTTTAAATTTTTCTTAATTTTTAACATTTTTTCTTCCATTTCCTTGAGAAACTCTGGCCCAACTATTGCCCTATCAGCTGGATTATCCCAACTTACTGGAGTATTTCACTTTCTTCCATAAAGTGCTTCAAATGGGCTCATCTTCAACGATGCTTGATACCCATTATTGTAGGCAAATTCTACCGATTGTAGGTAGTCTTCCCATTTTGATCGTTTGTCCATAACATACATCCTCAGTATGTCTTCTAGTACTCGATTCACTTGTTTTGTCTACCCATCTGACTCAGGATGATAAGTAGTGTTAAAGTTCAGATTCATTCTGAACCCCTTAAACAACCCCTTCCATAACTTGGAGGTAAATTTCGAGTCTCTGTCAGACACAATTGTTTTGGGAATTTCAAGCAATCATGCCACTTCCTTCATAAATATGTCGGCAACATCCACCACCTTGTGAGTAGTCTTTAACGAAATAAAATGGGAAAATTTTGTAAGCTTGTCCGCTAACACCATGATCGAGTCATGTTGTTTTCCTGTTCTGAGCAATCCTGTGATGAAATCCATTGTCACCACTTCCCACTTCCACTCAGGAATGGGTAAAGGCTACAACAACCCTTCTGGGTGCCTATGCTCAGCTTTAACCTTTTGGCATTCCATACATCTGGTGATGTATTCTTTTATCTCCTTCTTCATACTAGGCCAAAAGTAATGGCTCTTGACCACTGCCACAGTCTTCTGATATCCACGGTGTCCTACATAAGTCACATTATGAATTAGGTACATAATTTTTTTTCTTGTACATAAGTATTCCATCCATTTCCAGCTTATAATTTTCCACTTTCTGTGGCATCTCACCTTGATGTAGCTTTGATACCAAATCCATGTACTGCAAATCTGTATGTGTAGCCTCCAAAATTATGCTTTTAATATCAGTTCGGTACATGCTAATGGTTGTAGCATGTAATTCGTGTACTCTCTACTGAGTGCATCAACCACTTTATTCTCCTTCCCTTTGATATGCTTGATATCAAAATCATACTCACAAAGAAACTCCAACCACCTACTCTATATAGCGTTCAAGGTTGGATGATCAAACAAATACTTTAGAATTTTATGGTCTATCCTCAGTTCGAACCTTGATGCAGGAGCATCGCCAACGTCAAGTGAGTGCGGGGCAAGCGCCAACACATTTTAGACATATGATAAATTGTTTAAAACTTTTGAAGATGGATGCACCAAACGTAAATGTAGTAGTTACAGAGAGGTGTACTTATAGATTGTAATCATACCTTGAGCGACCCGTTCTCGTCTGAAGGACTAAGAAGGAATTTATGTTAGTAGGTAGCTTTGAATTCTCAGATTAGACAGTTTTAGGAGTGGAGGGAAAACGGATATATACACCCTCATTGTAGTATTGTAGATAGTGAAGAACATTACCAAGAGAAGAGCATACAGAGCTAGAATAGATAAACTGTGTTTGAAAAACACCCATGTACAGAGATTTGAGTTAATAGAAGAAGTCTTAATTCAGATTCATGGCGTTGTATTTGTTTCTTGTAGGTGTATGCTGAATTGTATGTTCATGGTTTTACTCTTTCTGTTATACATTTGCTTTCTATGTTGTGTATGAATTATTTCAGGATTATGTTTGAAGTCTGAGAGAGAAAGAGTTAGGAGATGAGTTTCAATTGTTTCTCTGTTTGAGCGAGAGTTCCTGCAAGGAGTGTAGTGGAATTGTCCACAAGGAGTGCATTGACAAAAAATTTCAGAGGTTTTGTCTCTGAAAGCTCAGATAGGTTAGATTTTGTTGTCATTTCCTCAAAGGTGTAGTTAGGCACAGGAGTCGTGCAAGGTGTGCACAGACCAAGCTTGAATCCAGGGTTTGAAACTTGAATAACTATTGAAGGGTTGTTGCTGCAAGGAGTGCGCAGAGTCGAAGGAGTTCAACACTAAAGTGTTTGAAGGTTTTCCGCAAGGAGTGTGTGCAAGAGTTCTTGAAAGACTCAAAGTCATGGAAAACCTCAGAAGGATTTGAACATGTGAAGTCGACAAAGGGAAGAGACGAACAATCTGACAGAGAAGCAAGGAGGTTACGACTATTTTCAAGGTTCAATCTTAGGAGATCGTGAGCCATCAGATCCTCACTTAGATACCTGTCATTCGTGGGATCTGACAGGAGTTGCATGAGGGTTAAACTCTCGCAAGCAGAGTAAAGGTCCCAAAATACGTCATGATATTGGGGTTTCTGAATTCGGGATATCAGGAGTCTCAAGGATAGGAGATCGGGTCATTTCATAGTGAAAATCCCAATTTTGATCTGGACTGTCCATCTATTGAGACACGTGGAAGAGATCCAGAACCCATCGGTATTTCGGCTACTGGGGTTTTGAGTTGATAGAGAAACTACGACATTGGGGAATCTCAAGTCGTGAAATCCCGAGACTAAATCAGGACCGTCCATCAGTTGAGACACGTGGCGACGATCAAGAGACTGTCGAAATTTTGCATGTCGAGATAGTCCATCGACATGTAGGGATTCGACATTTCGTGAATCCTTAAGACACGAAGCACGCACATTTCGGAACTATGAATTCCGAAACCCCGACAAGGTGGAAAGCTCCATTGTGGCGCCAACTGACGCCATTTCATCATATAGGAGGTCAGGAATTGGAACTTCGGGAGTTCCAAGGGAAGGAATCCATAGGCATTTCGGTGTTTCAAAATCCGAAATCACGAAGCGACGAGGATCTTCCATCTCGAGGGGACGCGTGGCAACAATCTATGTTTTTGAAGAAAAAATCAGGATTCGGAGGATCGAAAATCCTGAGGACAAAGGGTCCATGCGTTTCAACAATTGAAAGCCCAAAATCGCAAAAGACATAGGGTTGCAGTCATATGGAATAGTGGTCACATGGACCAAAAGGTAGCCATGGGGACTAAATGCTATTAAATCCATTTCGACAAATCGGCATATCGAAGATCGGTGGATTGAGAAGACTGAGGTTCTCGACAATGGGAATCGTGAAACCCTGAAAACTGAAATTCTATCGGGAAGAGATCAAGTATGCGCAGAATCCATGACAGAGGAAAAGGAAGGACCTGTGAATCAAGTTTTTAATAGAGATTCTAGTGAGGACTCGAAAGAGCCACTTTGGCTCGAAGGTGAAATTAGAATGATCCGTTAAGACCGGGAGGTCAGTGCAGAGACTGTGGCTGAGGCAGAGGCATAGTCAACGTCAAATTTGGTATCAAAGCACAAAAAGGTTTCTTTTCTTTATGTAGCAAGGAAAAGGAAGATTCACCATGCCACCAAGAAGAAGGGATAGGCAGACATCCAATCCACCAGAGGAAAGGGAAATACCAAGAAGAAGAGGTAGGCAGATGCCTAACCCAGCCATGGCAAGAGAAATGCGTGATTTATGCGCCAGCCTTTAGGACATGGAGACAACACAAAGATGCACAGTCGATGTTGGGGATATTAGTGATTCCGAAAGTGAAAATGAAGTTGAACATGAAGAAGAAGAAATTTCAGCGGAAGATGCCGCCAATGAACGCTTGATTAGAGTTGTCGCAAGGATGGGTGCCAGGGAAAAAATGGACATCCCAGTTTATGAGGGAAACCTGGATGCTGAAGAGCTTCTAGACTGGATTAGAGCTCTGGACATTTATTTTGACTATGAAGATGTCGANAGCGTTCATTGGCGGCATCTTCCGCTGAATGAACGCTTGATTAGAGTTGTCGCAAGGATGGGTGCCAGGGAAAAAATGGACATCCCAGTTTATGAGGGAAACCTGGATGCTGAAGAGCTTCTAGACTGGATTAGAGCTCTGGACATTTATTTTGACTATGAAGATGTCGAGGAAGACAAGAAGGTCAGACATGCTATCACAATATTGAAAGGACATGCAGTATTGTGGTGGGATGAACTACAAGCTGACAGACGCTGCAAAGGAAAGCAGAAAATCAAGAGTTGGGATAGGATGATTGCGAAGATAAAGGAAAAATTCATTCCCAGGGATTGCCAGATTAATTTGTTTCGAAGAATGCAAAATTTGAGACAGAAGCTGATGATAGTGAAGGAATATCCTGAAGAATTCTACAAGCTGAACATCAGGGCAGGTCATCGGGAAAGCAATGATGAAAAGGTTTCCAGGTACATGATTGGCCTAAGATTCAACATTCAGGATGAGATGAGCATGATGACCATCCGAACGGTGGAAGATTCTTATCAGATGTCTCTAAAAGCTGAAGAGAAGCTGAGGCAAAAACAAGGTCAGAGAGGCTGAGGCAGAAGTCAAGCCAGAGGCAAATCAGTTGCCTAGGATAGAAATCTAAAACACAAAGAAGACGGAAAAAAACCTCAGACTTAGACTGAGAGAGGTGGAAGTTCGCAGAGAGGCCATCATACCGAACAAAGAGGTCAGTATGCAAATGGAAACATTTTTCCTCGTACTAGAGGTAGAGGAAGAGGAAGAGGTGGAGTAATAAAGTGCTTCACATGTGGAAAGAATGGACACAAATCTTATGAATGTATAGATAAGAAGAAAGAAGGTGGTGAGGCTCACATTTCCGAATCAGAGAGGCAAAATGTTGAGGTAGAAGATGTTGAAGGCGGAAGATCGTTGATGATGCAAAAATCTCTTTTGACACCAGAGAAGGAGGTGGAGAGTTTAGTCCAAAGAAATAGACTTTTTCAGACTGCTTGCAAAACCAAAGATAGGGTATGCAAGATCGTTGTGAACAATGGCAGCACAGATAATCCCGTTTC
>SNQJ01S0031623.1:33399-51276 GCA_010110895.2 Picea sitchensis
TTATGAAGAATGAATGATAGTAGATATGCTATTGTTTGTGATTGTGTTTCACAAGATTGAGTAGTTGCGTACGACCAGAATAGACACAGGTGTGTTCTATTAATTGATATTGTACCAGTTGTCATAGGAGATTATCCAGTCGGATAATAATGACAGGTGCTCGTGGTGCTACCAGTTGAATGGTCTGTTGTGCTCAAGACCACACCTCCCTAGCTAGGAGGGAGTTTTAATATTATGGTAGCTTCAGGAGGTATGAACCTCCATTATGACCTATGATGAGACTAGAATCCTCCGGAAGGAAGCAAAGAATTGAAGGAAACCCTAGACAAGTTGTCGGCTGAACAAATATAATTATATTGAATTTATTGATGCTCGGAAGGAGAAGTCGGCCCCAGTTAGACTGGCCAGTCCACTATAAATACAGGGCGCCAGTTTCATTATTACACATCTCAGCAGTTGCAGTGAAGAAAATCTGCGCAGGCAGTTTGGTGCGCAAGTTTTTGGGAGAGCTGGGAAAGTGGTGCGCTAGCTTTTGGGTGGGATCATTTGTTCAATTTACTTTCTATTCTCTTGCTTGGTCCATTTAGCCTCTCTTGGCTATTGATTGCAGCCATAATTCTCTTCTCGGTCAAGGTCAAGGTGCTCGGAGGGTGGCTTCGGCCTGTGGTTGGGTGACGAGGGTATTGTCAATGGTTAAACGAGCACAATCCTCTATATTCTAACAAAGAATGGGAGAACTCACATGTTGCTTCCAATCAAAGATAAAGAGGTGAAACCTGAAGTAAGCAACAATGTACTTCTCATGAGTGGGAAGGAATTTCTTAAGGAGGTTAAGAAGAAAGAAGATCCACAATTCATCGTGGTGAGGAAACCTAGAATTGTTTTGACCAGCACAAGAGTGGATGATTTACCAGAGGAAATCCAGCAGCTACTGGAGGAATTTACTGACATAGTAGTGGACGAACTACCTCATTCGTTGCCACCGATCAGAAGTGTAAGTCATCACATTGATCTCATACCTGGAGCTAGTTTGTTGAATAAAGCAGCATACAGATTGACACCACATCATAATGAAGAGGTCAAGAGACAGTTCCAGGACTTAATGGACAAGGGGTTGGTTAGAGAAAGCTTGAGTCCGTGTGTTGTTCCGACAGTGCTCAGACCGAAGAAAGACGGAGGCTAGAGGATGTGTACAGACTCAAGGGCAATTAACAAGATTACCATCAGGTATAGATTCCCATTGCCAAGAATGGATGATTTCATGGATTGCTTGAGTGGAGCAATTTTTTTTTCAAAGATCGATTTGAAGAGTGGTTATCATCAAATTCGTATGAGAGAAGGAGACGAATGGAATACAACCTTCAAGACTAATGAAGGGTTGTATGAATGGCTTGTTATGCCATTTGGCTTAACAAACACACTAAGTACCTTTATGAGATTGATGAATGAAGTCCTGAAGGATTTCATCGGAAAATTTGTCATTGTGTATCTTGATGACATACTGATTTTCAGTAAAACAGAGGCAGAGCATCTGAAACATTTGGCCACAGTGATGCGGAGGCTACAGCAAGAGAAGCTGCTGATAAATATGAAGAAATCCTCATTCATGAAGACGAAGCTCATTTATTTGGGTTTTGTTATTTCTGCAGACAAGTTGAAGATGGATCCAAATAAAGTGGAAGTGATTAAGAATTGACCATCACCGAAAAGTATCTTTGAAGTTCGAAGTTTTCATGGATTGGCTAGTTTCTACAGGAAATTCATCCGGAATTTCAGTGGAATTAGTGCACCGATGATGGACACAGTGAAGAAGAGACACAAGTCTTTTCACTGGATAGAAGAGGTTGAGAAAAGTTTTAATTTGCTAAAAAGGAAAATCACGGAACAACCAATTTTGGTGTTGCCGGATTTTAAAAAGACATTTCAAGTAAAATGTGATGCAAGTGGATTTGCAATAGGGGCAGTCTTGAGCCAAGAAGATAGGCTGATAGCATACTTCAACGAGAAGTTGAATGAAGCAAAAGTGAAATACTCCACGTATGATAAGGAGTTCTATGTTATTATTCAGGCATTGAAGAAATGGAGACATTACTTAATCCCTAAGGAGTTTTTCTTATACAGTGACAATCATGCTTTGCAATTTGTGACTCAACAGGAGAAGTTGAATCAAAGACATGTTAAATGGGTTGAATACATGCAGAACTTTACTTTTGCAACTAAGCATATTTCTGGAACTGCTAACAAAGTTGTTGATGCTTTGAGCAGGAAGTGTTTGCTATTGCAGGAGTTCAGAGTCAAAACTTTGGGTTTTGATGACCTTAGGAACATGTACAGAGATGATCCAGATTTTAAGGAGGCGTATGAAGCAACTGAGAATCCAATTCTCAGGAACAGAAGTCAATGGACAAAATACATGATCCAGGAAGGATTATTGTTTAAGGGTAATCAACTTTGTATTCCAAAATGCTCCATGAGGGAGAATTTGCTGAAGGAGAAACACAGTGGAGGATTGGTCGGGCATTTCGGTCATGAAAAGACGTTCTCAAAGTCAAACGAGTCATATTTTTGGCCAGGAATGAGAGCAGACGTCAAAAGATTCGTGGACATATGCATAATTTGTCAGCATTCAAAAGGGAAGAGGCAGAATGCAGGCTTTTATCAACCGTTACCCATACCTGAGAGGTCATGGGATGTAGTCAGCATGGACTTCATATTGGGGCTGCCGAGAACACAAAGAAGGTTTGATTCAATCTTTGTGGTAGTGGATAGATTTTCTAAGATGGCACATTTTATACCATGTGAGAAAACCAGTGATGCAACTCACATTGTGAATCTGTTTTTCAAAGAAGTCATTCGACTTCACGGCTTACAAAGGAGCATAGTTTCGGATCGAGACACCAAGTTCGTGGGACACTTATGGAGAACCTTATGGAAAAAGATGGGAACAAACTTGTCGTTTAGTTCAACTTATCATCCTCAGACGGATGGACAGACGGAAGTTGTGAACAAAAGATTGGGAGACTTGCTGAGGAGTTTGGTGACAGAACATCACAGTCAGTGGGACAATATTCTGCCACCGGCGGAATTTGCATATAACGACTCACTAAACAGAAGCACATGGCAGAGTCCATTGCAAATTATTTATGGGATGCAGCCAAGAGGAGTTTTGGAATTGAGAGATCCAAAACAGAATGCAACTAGGAGTGTTAGTGCAGAGGATTTTGCAGAAGCGATGAAGGAACTTCACATCCAACTGAAGGAGCGATTGAAAAACTCGAGCCAAGAGTATAAGCGCAAAGCAGATCAACACAGGAGACAACTTCAATTTGAAGTTGGTGATCTGATTTTGGAACATCTGAGAAAGGAAAGGTTCCCGAGGGGGACATATAATAAATTGAAAATGAAGAAAATTGGACCGTGCAAGATCCTAAGAAAATTTGGGACAAATGCTTATGAGATTGAATTACCAGATGGGATCGGAATTTCTCCGATATTCAACATCTCAGATTTGTACCCTTATAAAGCTAAAGAAGCAGGAACAGGGGATGAACAACCAGAGGTTCAGTGGACAAAACAGATGCCAGTTGCAGAAAAACCACAGATGGAAAGCATACTGGACAAAAGAGTTAGTAAGAGGACTAGGAGAAAGGAATATTTTGAATACTTGGTCAAGTGGAAGGGACATCCAGTTGAAGATGTCAGCTAGGAAAATGAAGCCGAAATCCAGAAGCATGGACAGACCGTGCGAGAGCTCATGGACAGGAGCCCATGAAAATTTTCAAGCGAGGGAGTATGCAGGAGCATCACGGGTAGCAAGCACGTACGGAGGCGAAAGACAGCTGGGACAAACGCCAACACATTTCAACACATTGGCAAGAGTGTTTTGGAATGTTTTGAAATAAATGTGCTGGTATTAAATAAATTAATTAAGTGGAGGCGCACTTGTAGATTGTAATCAGACCTTGAGCGTCTCGCTCTCGTCTGAAGGATTAAGAGGCATTTATGTTAATAAATGTAGGTAGGTAGCTTTAAAGTTCTAGATTTGAGAGTTTAGAGCGAGGAGGGAAACGTGATATAGACACCCTCGTTGTATAGTTGTAATATTATTATGAGAAGAGCATAGATCATAGAGAAGAAGAAGCAGAGAGCTGTGTAGAAGAACCCATGTACAAAAGTTCTGAGATTAATATATGAAGCTTTGATTCAGACTCATGGTGTTCAAATACTTTATGTGTATGCATGATTGAATGTTATGCTCATGATTGTTTTACTCTTTATGTTATACATTTGCTTTTATGCCATGTATGTATGATTTCGTGTTAAGCATTTGAAGTCTGAGAGAGTAAGGAATAACTTTCAATTGTTTCTCTGTCTAAGCAAGAGTTTTCCTGCAAGGAGTGCAGCAAAATCGTCCGCAAGGAGTGCGTTGACGGGTTCAGAGTTTCAATCTCTGAAAGCTCAGGAGGGATAACATTGTTCTCATTCTCGCAGAAGTGCAAGTTGAGTACAGGATCCGTGCAAAGTGTGCGCAGGCCGAGTAGAGTCTCAGGGGTTGCAACCTGAGGGAATTGTTGAAAGACTGTTGTCGCATGGAAGTGCGCAGAGTCAAAGAATTCAATACTTGGAAGTATTGAAGGGTTGCCGCAAGGAGTGCGTGCATGAGTCTTCTTGAAGACTCGAGTTGTGGAGAAAGCTCAGGTGGGATAGAGTCTTCGAAGTTGTCGAAGAGAAGCTCAAGAGGGCTAGTGCCTTGAAGTGTAGGAAGAAGATGCAACGACGTTGTTTGCAGGTGGACAAGTTTCGTGAAAGAATCCCTGTTCCATTTCGCAGAAGTCCTCAAGGAGGAATTGGACGGTTGGAATTCTCCATGGAGAATTCGCGAAGTCTCGAGGTTCGTCAGATCTTGCTGAGGAGCAGGGGAGTTACGACAAGCATTCTTCAAGTGCAAGCTCGGGAGAAATCAGACTGTTGGATCACTCACGTAATCTCATTTCGTGGATTCATGAGTTGAAGGGTCAAAACTCTTGCATCAAGATTCACGAGGTCGCGAAGTGCGAAGTCCCGAAGGGGCGAAAATATTTGTGTGGGGCCAGCTATTGGTGAAGTGTGTCAGAATTCGGCATTTCGGCGTTTCAGAGGATAGGAGGTTGAGACTTCTGTCCCGAGATCCCCGAAAACGCAAGACACGATATAAGTACGGGGAAAGGGCGTTGTCAACCGTTTCGGTAAATCAGTATTTCGAGGTTCAACAGTTGGAGAGTCGAGAGACTCGGAAGGAGAAGTCACGAGTTGCGACAGAGAGTAATGAGGAGTTCGGGATCTCGGCACTTCGGGTGTTGGGATACAAAGGAGGCATCGCTTGGGGTGCGAAGTCGCGAAGTTGAGCACGAGGGACATGTGGTAGAACCACATTGTGGGCCCGTGTGATAGACAAGCGGGCATGTGTCATATAGTGGGAAGAGTCAACACTCCGTTGACTTCTCGCGTCTCGGGAATTCACGAGATAAGAGCACGTGAGCTCGGCGCTACAACTCGCGAAGTGGCGAGTAGCGAGGGGTGCTAGTGATAAGCCTAGCCGGCGGTCACACGCGGAGGGTGCTGACATAAGGGAGTTATACCCGTATCGACATTTTGGGTATCGTGAATTTGGGAAGAAAGAGTTAGGAGTTTCGACTCGCGAACTCGCGAGATTGTGAGTTGCGACAAGTGCCTTTGGAATCAGACCTTAGTCATAGCGTTGTGGTCGCTTGGGGATGAAGGAGCTCGCGCCTAGTGCTGTTCGCACAGGGTAGCTTCCAAAGGACCTGTGGATCGATTGGAAGGAGATTCCAGCAGGGAATCGAAAGAGTCAATCCGGCTCGAAGGAAACAAAGAATGATCCTGTGAGCGGACTTCGGCCCGAGGGTCGAGGAGGTCTGCACCATTTAGCTTTTTCATGCAATTGAAACCCTTCCTAAAGAACATTTTTTAACTAATTAGCGACTATATTTAATTAACACTTGACACCATCAGTACATGAGGAAATCACAAAATCAAGATAGCAGAAAGTTCGATGTCTAGGAAAATGTCAATAAACCCTAAAATTTCAACTTTGACGGAAAGTCAAACTGAGAAGTGCAGTAGGTGCGTTAGGGCAAGGTGAGTTGCTCTATACAAAACCTTTTCCTCAACTTAACCCAATAAATTCTCAACGAACTTCACAATGAAAGTTGTTGCAACTGCAGCAGTGGGTTTTAGGTGAAATTTCAACTTTCACCAAGACGCAATCTGAGACCACTAAGGGTGTGTTAGGCCAGGATGAGTTGATCTATGGCAAAATTAAACTATATACAACATATATCATATATGTTTTATATATATAAAACATATAAGATATATGTTTTATATATAGCATCCTCCAATAAGTTTCTCAACGAGCTTGACAAGTTCAGGTCTATGCAGCGACAAACAGAAACTGTGCAATGGCAATATTTCAACTAGCTCCGATTCCATGTTGGTGTTTTATATGATTCTCAAATTTGATAGTTATTGTCTTATGATTAATAACAAGATTTACTTTCATACATCAATTATCATATAATAACTATACACCGAAAATCTCAACTATAACAATGCAACGGAAATAACAAGATCTAGAAATATTAACCATGCACAGTAGACAAAAGAACACAAGAGTTTATCCTGGGAAACCCAACCTTGGGAGAAAACCCAACAACCTTTCTCTAAAAGAATTCAGTCCAAGATATTACTAGTACATCACCATCAATAACCAAAGTACCATACAGAGAAGATCCTCCCCAAGGCTAGCATTACCGAGACCTAGCTCCTCAATAATATGACCAAGAATAACCAAGCAAGAGCTTCTCCAAGCACTCTCCAAGATAACCAATAACCCAGAAATAGTGAAACTGCCAAAAATGCTACTGCAACTGTCTTGTGTGCACTGTAGAAAGGAGAATTGTCTAACTGTACAAATGAAATGAGCCAGTCCTGTATGTATACTAATATGGGCGCCAGTCTGGGGCCGACTTCTTATTTATGTGTCTTCAATTACTTTATTAATTTCTTATGGGACCAACTTCTCTTCCCGGGTCTCCAACTTCTTCATGGGGCTTCTGTAATGGTGTAGATGGGTCTTCTTGTACTTTCTTATGGAGAATGACTGCCTGAAGTTGCAAATATCCAACAATACAGATGGAAGAAATCGATGCAACATGACTAAGATATCTCCAAGGAGGTATACTCACCTTTATTGAAGATCTTGGCACTCCTACATGCTCTCAATCCTCTTCAAGGCTAGAAGACTCATCCAACCTCTCATTGAAATGTACATGAGCTATTAAATTAGCAAGTAACTTGTAAAGGCCACCTTCTCATACCCCTATAGCCAAAGTCTTGAGCTTGGCTAGGCTACAACCATTAATGGTGCATTGTTGTCCCTCAAAAAAACTTTCCATTGTACATATATTATACACAACATTGAAACGCGATTCTTCCTCAAACCAGGGATAAAAATAATATCACTCGAGTCAAGAATATCACCTAAAGGAATATGGAAACAAATGGAGACAACTCCTCTCACAAGGTTAGTGGCCTCAGCACTAAGGTTCACAATCATGCCTCCCTCTAACTCCTAAATCCTATTGAATAAATACTTGTCACATGCCATGTGTCTCAAGGCGCCAATGTCCATGTACCATCCAACACTAGACATGGTGTTAGAAGATAGGTAAGAAGCCATGGAAAAGACCAACTCAAACTAAGAGTTAATCTCCTCTATGCCTGCTATAGTCTAAGCTGCAACATGTTTCACACAATTTCCCTTCTTCTTCAATGGACACTAACCAACACAATGTTCCATCTCGTGGCATCAAAAGCACATGACCTTACTCAAATCCTTCTTTCCTTTATATGTCCCATCCTTCTTCTTGAATCCTTTCTTGCTATTGTTATTCATCTTCCCAACGAGGCCAATAACATCTACTTCCCCATGTTACTTTGAACAAGACTACAATTGAATTTCTTCTTGCATAAGTTCAACCTAAAACTATATTCTCTCCAACAAAAACACCCTAAACAAAACGCATCTAGGAAGGAACAAGTCCCCTTGAGGAAATGGACACCAACTCTTGATCATCCATCATTGTTCCAATGGCATCCAACTGATCCTTCAATTCATTGATCCTCATCATGTAGCTCACCATAGTATATGTCTTACTCATGTGAATGGTTGAAAGTTGGTTTGGAAAGAGCATATGTTGAGAAGCATAGGAGTTTTGAAAAACTTAACCAAACCACCAAACATGTTCTTATCTATCGTCTTACCTAAAATGTGTGAAATGAAAAGATCATTCACATCATCAATAATGATTCTCTTCACTTTGGCTTCCCTCTTTTGAGGTGCTTCTCTCAACCAACATAGAGTTTGAAACTTTGCTACCCTAACAAGGTTAGGTACCTCTCCCAAGTAATCTCTAACTAAAATACAAGCTCCCTCTTACTCTGGAGTGATCTTGGCAACAACAAGCTCTAATACCATGTTGAAATTTTTCGATGTTGGATATTTGATGTAAACTAAAATTTCACCTATTTGACTATAAGTTTCCCATATATTGACCCTGTGAACTTTTTAACCTTAGGTATGTTATGAAATAGAGTACAAAACAACAGTTGAAAGATAATAACTTTTCACTTTCTAATAGCGCAATCTTCTACGCAATCCAAGGAGAAAAGATATCAAACTATCTAGACAAGTTTCAACCCTCTAGGGAACTTATCCCACTTAAACTAGACCTTAAAAATCACCTTTTTAGTAGTTATAACAAAGGTAAAACTACATATATAGAAATAGAAAAAACAACCCTTGGATTATTCAATGATGACGTGAATGTTGAATATTTGCAGCTTCGAGCAACTCATTCTCCACAAGAAAGTACAAGAAGACCCATCTACACCATTATAGAAGCCCCAAGAAGAAATTGAAGACCCATGAAGAGAAGTTGGCCCCACCAGTAAAAGACAGAAAATAATAAAGTAATTTGAAGACCCAAAATAAGAAGTCGGCCCCAAAAAGGTGCCCAGATTGCTATAAATACAGGACTTGATCATTTCATTTGGACAGTCGGACATCTCCTTCTACAGTGCACACAAGGTAGTTGCAACTACAATTTTGGTAATTTCGCTATTTTGGGGTTTCTGGTGTCTTGATGAGTGCGCAACACTTGGGAAGAATATTCGTGGTTGCTCTTGGTCATCTTATTGTAGTGTTAGGTCTTGGTAATGCTAGCCTTGGGGAGGATTTTCTTTGTATGGTATTTTGGCTATTGATGGTGATGTACTAGTAATATCTTGGATTGAATTCTTCTATAGAAAGGTTATTGGGTTTTCTCTCAAGGTTGGGTTTCCCAGGATAAACTCTTGTGTTCTTGTGTTCACTGTGCATGGTTAGTTTTTCTAGATCTTGTCATTTCTGTTGCATTATTATAGTTGAGATTTTCAACGTATAGTTATTATAAGATAATTGTTGCATGAAAGTGTATCTTGTTATCAATCTTAAAGCAATAATTATCAAGAGATGAGAATCATAAAAATCAACATGGTTTTAGAGCTAGTTGAAATATTGCCACTGCATAGTTTTTGTTTGCCATTGCACAGACTTGAACTTGTCAAACTCGTTGAGCAAGTTATTGGAAGACACTGAGTTTAATTTTGCCATAGATCATCTCACCCTAGCCTAACGCACCCCCTAGTGGTCTCAGATTGCATCTTGGTGAAAGTTGAAATTTCACCTAAAACCAACCACTACAGTTGCAACAACGTTCTTTGTAAATCTTGTTGAGCATTTATTAGGCTACGTTGAGGAAATTTTTTTGTATAGAGCAACTCTCCTTGCCCTAGCACACCTACTACACTTCTCAGTTTGACTTTTTGTCAAAGTTGAAATTTTAGGGTTTATTGACATTTTCCTAGACATTGAACTTTCTGCTATCTTGATTTTGTGATTTCATCATGTACCGATTGTGTCCAATTTTATATTAGAAGACAAGTTGAATGGTGTTACAAATTTAAGAGGTATGCACTTATACATGTTTCCAAGTTATATCATTTAGCAGAGTACGAGGGTGTTTGCAGGGGATGTACAAGGGACCTTGTCCAAACAATGACCCAAAGGTATCATTGGATCTAGTGCATTCAGAGGAATAGTGCACCCTCCCTAGAAATTAAGACTCTGGGTTTGCATATCAGGTTTGATATTTTTATATTGTTGCATCTTAAATAAATATTGGAACTAGGACAACAATGTTTAGAGTTATATTATTGTTGAGTATTTTTTGCTATCAAATGTTTAGTGACACGTGAATATTGTCCGTACAATAATCATTATGTAAATGCATATTGTTTAGTACTAATGATGCACTTGTTTGTTGATCCAGGTGGATATTGGTGGCCACCCACCTATTCCAACTGGCTCACTTACAAATTTCATCTTGGTAGTTTCAGTTTTGATATTGGCAGTTTTTTCCTAGTTTTCGCGTCCTGAACTTTTTAAAATATAAAATTTCACCTATTTGACTAGAGGTTTCCCATATATTGACCCTGTGAAGTTTTTAACCTTAGGGTTGTTATGAAATAGAGTACAAAACAATAGTTGAAAAATAATAATATTTCACTTTCTAATAGCGCAATCTTCTATGCAATCCAAGGATAAAAGATACCAAACTATCTAGACAAGTTTCAACGCTCTAGGGAACTTATCCCACTTAAACTAGACCTTAAAAATCACCTTTTTAGTAGTTATAACAACAGTAAAACTACATATATAGAAATAAATAAATAAAACCCTTGCATTATTCAATGATGATGTGAATGTTGAATATTTGCAACTTTGGGCAACTCATTCTCCACAAGAAAGTACAAGAAGACCCATCTACATCATTACAAAAGCCCTAAGAAGAAATTGAAGACCCGGGAAGAGAAGTCGGCTCCACCAGTAAAAGACAGAAAATAATAAAGTAATTTGAAGACCCAAAATAAGAAGTCGGCCCCAAAAAGGTGCCCAGATTAGTATAAATACAAGACTGGATTATTTCATTTGGATAGTCAAACATCTCCTTCTATAGTGCGCACAAGGCAATTGCAGCTGCAATTTCGGTAATTTCGCTATTTTTGGGTTTTTGATATCTTGATGAGTGCGCCACACTTGGGAAGGATATTCGTGGTTGCTCTTGGTCATCTTATTGAGGCGTTAGGTCTTGGTAATGATAGCCTTAGGGAGGATCTTCTTTGTATGGTATTTTGGCTATTGATGGTGATGTATTGGTAATATCTTGGACTGAATTCTTCTATAGAAAGGTTATTGGGTTTTCTCTCAAGGTTGGGTTTCCTAGGATAAACTCTTGTGTTCTTGTGTTGCATTCTTGTGTTTACTATGCATGGTTAATATTTATAGATCTTTTCATTTCTACTACATTTTATAGTTGAGATTTTCAGCGTATAGTTATTATATGATAATTGTTGTATGAAAGTGTATCTTGTTATCAATCATAAAGCAATAACTATCAAGAGCTGAGAATCATAAAAATCAACATGGTTTCAAAGCTAGTTGAAATATTGCCATTGCATAGTTTTTGTTTGCTGCTGCACATGCCTGAACTTGTCAAACTTGTTGAGCAAGTTATTGGAGGGCGTTGAGTTTAATTTTTCCATAGATCATCTCACCCTAGCCTAACGCACCCCCTAGTGATATCAGATTGCATCTTGGCGAAAGTTGAAATTTCACCTAAAACCAACTACTGCGGGTGCAACAACTTTCTTTGTGAAGCTTGTTGAGCAATTATTGGGCTGCATTGAGGAAAACTTTTTGTATAGAGCAATTCTCCTTGCCCTAGTGCACCTACTACACTTCTCAGTTTGACTTTTAGTCAAAGTTGAAATTTCAGGGTTTATTGACATTTTCCTAGACATCGAACTTTCTGCTATCTTGATTTTGTGATTTCATCATGTACTGATTGTTTCCAATTTTATATTAGAAGACAAGTTGGATGGTGTTACAAATTTCAGAGGTATGCACTTATATATGTTTCCAAGTTATATCATTTAGAAGAGTATGAGGGTGTTTGCAGGGGATGTACAAGGGACCTTGTCCAAACAATGACCCAAATGTATCATTGGATCCAGTGCATTTGGAGGAATGGCGCACCCTCCCTAGCAATTAAGACTTTGTGTTTGCATATCAGGTTTGATATTTTTATAGTGTTGCATCTTAAATAAATATTGTAACTAGGACAACAATGTTTAGAGTTATATTAATGTTGAGTATTTTTTGCTATCAAATATTCAGTGACACTTGAATATTGTTAGTACAATAGTCATTATGTAAATGCTTATTGTTTAGGAATAATGATCCACTTGTTTGTTCATCCAGGTGGATATCGGTGGCCACCCACCTATTCCAACTGGCTCACTTACAGAGTTCATCTTGGCAGTTTTTCCTAGTTTTTGGGTCCTAAACTTTCGGGGTCGTTTTGAGGCCCTAAACAATGTTTTTAGGGCTCGACAGAGTCAAAGTTTTTTCTTATATAGATTTTGACAACACAATGTGTAGTACTCAGATATACCTTTCCAACGGGTTATTGTATGCCTAAAACGAAGATCGTATGCAAAAGTTACAGCCCTGGGAAGTTGATGTACTAACTTACCCCAACGAGGCCCACATGACTTTTGGCGCTTCATCTCCTAGGGTTAGGTTTTTGGATGTCTAGGGTTTTGGTGTTTGATGTAAAAAAGGCCTTTGGAGCCTCATTGTACTCATCTTCTAGTGAATGAGCATAATCGTCACATCTCTTCTCAAAGATAAGCTGCCACCATTCTAGCAAGCTTGTTTCAGTGTACATTTTACAGTTTCAGGATATATTTTATTTAATAGAAGTCAAGTTTTACTGTATCTATGTTATTATTCATCGTGTCTCTATGTTAATATTATAAATTTGTATTTTAATTTCGATCCGCTCATAAATCCGGATCAGTGGTATCAGAGCGGTCTGCTCCTTGTCGTTTTTAGTGCATGTCCCCGACGAGGTCAGGGTATAGAGAGTTAGGTCTCGAGCTTGTTTCTCTTGAGAAAAACTACTCTCACACGCCCAAGAAACCTTCCATGGTGGGCGAAAAGAAAGACGACGGGACATGATATCCTCTCAAAATGTTGCTCGAGGAAGCACTCGAGCGATAGAGGAACGAGATGATGGACAACTTTGCACAAATCCTTCGACGACTGCTGACAAGCGACACATCTACCTCAAGCGGAGGCGCCGCCCCCTTCAAGGTACAGATCAATTTCGATATTCCTATATTTGAAGGTCAAATAGATGCAGATGTCGTATATAAAAGGTTAAACCTTCTAGAAGGGTATTTTTCTATCCACAACTTTTCCGATAGATAAAGGATTATGTTTGCGCTCCTCAAGGTCGTCCCCCATGTAAAATATCGGGCGGAGACTTTTTGTGAGCAAAATGAAATAGATGGATCTACATTATTTGCAGTTGCACCCACTTGGGGTTCCTTCATGGATATTATTAAGGAACAATACTACCATGTTGGAAGTTTTGACGACTTGTATACAAGATGGACGACACTACGACAGGAAAGAGACCAAACAGTGCCAGAGTTCACCAATGTCTTCCATACCCTGCACACCAAGCTAGGTATTAGATATTTCAAGCCGCATCTGGTGCTCAAGTACTATGACGGCCTGCATAGATACATCTAGACAGAAATGGAGTTTATGGACATCTCGTCCTTGGTCGCGGCCTATCGATATGCTATCAAAATTGAGCAGAAGCTTAAACAAGAGAGGTGATTGTTTGGGTCTGGAAAATCCTCACAGCAGAAGCAGGGCAAGGGCAGCCCCAACCCGTAAAAAAAAGGGAAAACAAAGATGGATAGCCTTAGGACAACCATTCTAAGCTGTAAACAAAGAAGGATAATGGAAAGATGAAGAAATACACTGAGAAGTGGTGTGACTTCCATAAGAGCCCTTGGCATAACATTGTTGATTGTCGCTCAAAGCAGTCATTGGTGGCGGAGGTAAAATCCTCTAAATCCGATGCAGGTTCCGACTTAGATTCAGAACCGGAAAAGGGGAGACAAATTATTGATGCGGAACCCAGTGTCATTGTTGCTACGACCAACATCCAACGCGATGAACCTGATGAGCCAAAGGAAGGCGAGTGCCTCTTTCATTCATAGATGTAGGTGAAGGGTACTCCACTGCACTTCATCGTTGGTAGCGGTAGCCAGAATAAAATCCTCTCAGTGGAGGTCATTCAGTGGTTGGCCCTTTTGACAACTCCACACCTACAACCATACACCATCGGATGGCTTCGCCAAGGAAGCGATCTTCGCGTCAGCCAACAATGTCGCATGTCCTATGACATCAAGCCCTTCAAAGATTAGGTATTGTGTGATGTCGTTCCTCTTGAAGTTTGTGATGTTCTTTTGGTCCAACCTTGTTTATGGAAATGTCATGCTTTATGTGAGTCTAGGCCTCGTAGTGTTATTATTACTTTGGACAAGAAATTGTACAGGATGCCCAAGATAGTCCCACCTACTGCCATTTCCTTGATCTCTACCAAGCAATGCAGGAAGGTCATCTCTCAAACTGGGAAGTTTGTCTTCTTTGTGATTCGCTCTCAAAGTGAGCAAAATAATGCAGCCACATCCATGGCCTCTGCAGCCGATCTCTCCACTCAGCAAAAGCAAGTGGATAAGGTCATGGAAGAATACAAAGACATCTTCTCCTCACCCACTGCAGTACCTCTACACTATCAGGTCAAGCATTCAATCGATCTGAACCCCGCTGCATCGTTACCCAATGGGTCACTCTATCATCGCTCTCTGTTAGAAAACGAGGATATCAAGTGTCAGATCCAATAACTGATCCAAAAGAGGCACATCCGACCGAGCTCATCACCATGTGAAAGTCCAATCGTGTTTGTGCAGAAGAAAGACAGGACTTGGCGACTATGCATCGATTATTGGGCCCTAAATAAAATCACAGTCAAGAACTAGTACATCATTCCTCGAATCGACGATTTCCTTGACTATCTCAAGGCGGCCAAATACTTCAGTAAGATTGATATCATTTCTAACTATCATTGGGTCCCAATAGAGAAGACAAATGTATGGAAAATTGCCTTCAAGTGGACCAACAAAGGTTTTTTCAAATGGTTGGTCATGCCCTTTGGTTTGACAAATGCCCCAAAACCTTTCATGAGATGATGGATGATATCTTGCGGCCTTTCACCAATTATTTTGTGGTGGTGTATCTGGATAACATCCTCATCTACAATAAGACTTGGGCGGAACACTTGCAACATATTTAGTAGGTTTTGCACACTCTGTGATAGCACAAGCTATACACAAATTTGGAAAAATATTCCTTCGGCATGGACAAGGTCCAATACCTAGGATACATTGTTGATGAGAATGGAGTGCATGTTGATCCCTCCAAGATCCAGGTCATTCATGAATGGTCAGCCCTAACCACACTCATTGAGCTTTAGTCATTTTTAGGCCTCGCCAATTTTTATCGTCGTTTTGTGTTGGGATTGTCCCATATTGCATGGTCCCTTAGCCAAGTAACCAGAGGTGGTGGTAAGGAAAAGTTCATGTGGGGCTTGTCGCAATAGCAAGCGTTCGATGATTTGAAGCAGCGCTTGTGCTCAACCCCATTCCTCTCATTACCCGACCTGTAACAACCCTTTGAGATCAAGAGAGATGCCTCAGACTATGTTGTGGGCACAACCCTCACTTAGCACGGACACCATGTGGCATATCATATTGAGACACTATCAGATGTTTTCTGTAAGTACCATTCTTAGGACAAAGAAATGCACTCCATTGTGCAATCCTGCCGCCAATGGAGGCATTACATTCTCGAGAAGAAGAAAATCATCCACACTGATCATAAGCTGTTGCAGTTCATTCAAACACAGGGTAAATTGCAGAATGACCACCATCATAAGTTGTCCACATACTTGCAGGAGTTCCATCTCAACATCAAGTATAATATGGGAAGCACCAACTTCGTCCCTGATTGCCTTAGCCACCCTCTAGGTGCAACAGTCACCACAGTGCTAAACTCCTGTGGCCACAAGACCTCTGGGTGGCCCCAACTCTATGAGAGAGATCTTGACTTCTCCCCCACCTATGAGATGTTGGGAAAAAACACAGATGTCACTAATTTCCATCTTCAGGATGGGTTGTTATGCCATCTAATCCATCTCTGCGTTCCTTCAAGCGAGTGAGTGAAGGTGATTTGGGAAGCCCACCACAGTCGGGTGGCAGGACACTTCGTCATCGAAAAGACAATGGCAATCTTGCAACAACATTTTTATTGGCCGAAACTTCGACAGGATATCAACAAGTATATCTGGTCCTACACTCCCTGCACCATTGCCAAACTGACCATTAAGAAAAAAGGCATGTACACCCCTTTGCCTACTCCTGGAAGGCCCTAGGAATCCATCTTGATGGACTAAATGTCGGTCCTTCTGTCAACCAAGTGGGGAAATGAGTGTGTTTTGTGGTGGTTGATCATTTTTTAAAAATGGTGATTTTGGCTGCCTGCAAGAAGGGCATCACAGCAAAGGCCATTGCCAAGCTCTTCTTCGAACGAGTGTGGATACACTTTTGGATACCACAAACCACTGTCTCAGATCAGGATAGTTGATTCCTCAACACATTATGGTTGATCCTTTGGTCACTGTTGGACACCAAGCTCACCAAATCCACTACCTTCCACCCCCAGACGAACGATGAAATCAAGGTTGTCAATCGGATGATCGTGCATATCCTACGCATCTACAATTCCAATCATCCTTGCACATGGGATGAGATTCTTCCCTATGTTCAACACAACTACAACATAGCCATACATAGCTCAACCGACCACAACCACGTTCAGGTGGGGTTGGGATTTCAACCATTAGTTCCCATGGATGTTGCACTACCCCTTGTGATCGCTCAGGCATAATCGTCCCATGCTCAAACTGAAGCTGACAAAGCTACCAGGTTCATTGAGTGGATCCAGCAGATCCGCCAATAGGTTCATGATATTTTACAGAAGTCCAATGCCAAGTACAAGTAGCGCTAGGATCAACATTGAGTGCCACACAAGTTTTAGGTGGGAGATAAAGTTTGGTTGCACTTGCAGAAAGAACGCTTTACGGGGCCCCATCAAAAGCTTCCTCCACTCCGCTATGGACCTTATACCATCACCAAGGTTGTGGGTGAGAATGATTTTGAGCTCTATTATCCCTGATTTCTAGGGATAACTAGGAGATCATGTCTCGAGGCCCACAGGTCCTAGACATGGAGTACCACGCGCAGGATTGACCTAAGCATGGCCCTGGAGGGCCCATCCTTTTCTTCTTTTGTTAGATTCGTCTTGTCGGCAGCAACAACATCCATCACCATCGGCTTGGTCTTGTATCGGAGAAGCATCTTGCTCCATGAGGTAATTGGTCCAAGTATCATGGTATGTGTCACTTTTGATCATTATAAACTTTGGATATATGCATCTAATTCCTTTTATTTCTGACGACTGCTTGGATATTACATTGGCCCACTTGACCATGCTTGGGGAGATTGACTGGGTGCCCTAGCAAGCCTGTACCCATAGGTTTTGGTTTGTCATTGGGGGATTTCTGAAGAGCCATCGTCCGCTCCCATCATACCACCACTCTTCCATCTTATCTCCCGCTCATCTGTCCCATTCCCCTTGTCCGGGCATTAGGATGATCTGTTTGTGGGGTTGCACCTTATCTTGTGGGAAGAAGGGGCTAAAGGCCCAGAAGGTAAAAGCAGTTGGTAAAAGAT
>SNQJ01S0031624.1:0-29219 GCA_010110895.2 Picea sitchensis
TTGTCAAATGGACACCGTATGGAGAAGATATCACGATCTGTTCGCCAAGCCAAACAGGCAAAAAATTTGATGCTGACTGTACCAGTCCGTACAGTCCGTACGGTCTGACGTGGCAGGACCATACGACCATACAGTGGTGATGTGGCAGGTTTTTGTTGGTTGATGACCGTCGAATCCATGAGTGACATGTGTCATGTAGCTAGCGAATGGTGTGAGGACACGTGGCCCAATCTGAGGGCACCACGTGTCGCTCATTATTTGGTTATTGGTTTTGTGTAAAAACTATGGGAGTCCGCGGGGTTCAACCCCCGGACCTCCCCCACTATGTAACATCTTTGTATAACCATCCGACCAATGTGCCCCTGTCATGTGACTTAATATATAACCAAATGCATATTTTATAAAGTCATATCAATATATATATGGGCGGGGGTCGAGCCGGGGCTTAGCCCTGGCCCGTGGTTGTTTAAACTTTCATATAACCGTGATATATATGGTGCACGCGGTTGTAACATTTGCGCGCGGGGTTTGTAACATGGCCCAGGTTCTTTTTTACATTGCATATGACCCCGAGTTGGAGCGCGGAGGGAGTTACACAGTTGTGTAACGAATTAACCACCTTTTAGCCAAGCGCGCGGTCATATGCGCCATATGCCCAGGTGCCGAGACGGTTAGGGGCTGGTGCACCCTTAACCGTTCTACGGTTTGCACCATTGGCGTGGTTGCGCCTGGTGCTGGGTTTTCACGCTTTAAAATTCGTGTGAGCCAGGTTCAATCAAGAAGGGTGTGTTTTGTAGATGCAAAGACAACAAGCTTGAAGAGGGAGACTTCCAGGAGGTCTAACTTCTTCGTTTTTCGACCGATTGAGGTGCCGAAAGAGCCCAGACAGGGGTTTTGGGACGCTGGGAAGCCATTGGAGCAGTCAGTTTGTCAGTTTGAGTATTGTAAGACATGTTTTTGAGCACTTTTTGAGCAATTAATAATAATGATCCATTGGAAGCTGGACCAGGAGATGTAGCCCATAAGACGGGTGAACTCCTTTATCAATTGATGTGCTTATGTGTTTATGTTCATTGATTATGCTGCTGTCTATGTATAATTTTCATAATTAATCCTTTAATTTATGTGTTGCAAACTGATCCTTTTGCTTTAAACACATAACATTCACTTGCAATAAGTTTTTCAAGTTTTTCAAGTCTTCTTCATTTTTAGATCAGAGACACACATTCCTTAGGGCTTATACATTCTCTCCAGGGTGCACTTTGATTAGTGTAGGAGGAATGGCCTAGGGTGAGGAATGGTCTAGGTTCAGAAATCAGAAACAATCATTCTTCCTTGTCTGAGAAGAATATGGCAGATAGCCCATTTTTTATCTTCTATATTGAGGGCATATATTCTTTTAGATCTCACAGATGTTGTTAAGCCCTAATATTGGCTCATTACCCCTTAATTGGGGCATATTATATTAGTACTATTATTTTATTTCTGTAAGCTTTAGGCCATTAGTTGTAATTATACCCCCTAGTCTCCTATATATACCAAGAAGACATTTTCATTTTGAATCATCTTGTACTTGAACATTTAAGTGGGGTAAAAGGAGGTTTCGCCCTCGAAGAGGTTTATTATCTGAAATTATATCTTTTTCAAGGCATTGAGTACTTTTTATGAGGTTTTTCTATGCTATATTGATATTTGGTTCTTAACATATGGTATCAGAGCTCAAGGTATTGGGGTTTCGCTCGCTGCTACGTCTAAGATACCTTGGCATTTTTGCTATAACTTTTTTCTACAATGTTTTAGAAGGAACAACTTGGAGGATATTTAGTATACGGATCAAGGTACGTTGAGTTCAAAATTCATCTCCTGAGGCCTTATACTTTCAATGATAGATCCTATACAAGATAGGGTTCTGGAATCATCCTGAACTAAGTCATTGTGGAATTTTCGCTATAAAAACTTTTCTGTAAAGTTTCAAACCCTAAAATATGGAGGATATTTACAGAAATTAGTAAGGTATCTGTGGTAAAAATTTCAGCTTTTGGGTCATCGTAAATTTTTAGATACACCCCGTGTAAGATAGGGTATCTGACTAGTCCTATTGACTAGTCTTAAGAAGGTGTTCCAGGTAAAACAATCATAACTTCTTCCTAGAGTATCTAAATTGAGTGGGACTAGTTTCATTGGATCATGGATAGTTTGTAGTATTTCTGGTGTGAGTTTCAGAATTGCATATCAATTATTTTGTGCGGGGCACACTATACAAGTGAGATCTCCTAGAAAGGACAAAAATCGGCAAGTTGTGGGGAAGTTACCGTAGATTCCACTTGGCACATCCAATTTTGATCAAACCTATGCCATTGCAGAGAAAAAATATCAGAGAACTACATAAAATAAATTTTCATACCCAGAAGGGCCGAAATTTGGGAGATACAACATAAGAAATCTTGTCTAGCAGAACGAACTCAAAATCAAGGTTCAAAAGTGATACTTGGCCAACATGCCACCAAAAAAGGGAACTTCTACACCAAATAAGACTCCAGAAAATCCCACTTGGACTCTTGATGAAGGTGAAGAAATGCGTAGGGACATAAATGAACTACAAAAGAAGATGGATTCAATTGAAGTTATGTTGGATACTAAGATGGATGGTTTAAAAGGGGAGATCATGGAAGTATTGAAAAATTTCGTAACAGAGAAGACACCTGAAAGTGAAAATGCATCCCATGAAATTCATGATGAGGACACAAGGAAGGTGAATCAAGAATCCCATGAAATTCATGATGAGGACACAAGGAAGGTGAATCAAGAATGAGAAACTCTAACTTTGGTTTGAATACCAACCATGTTCCTTGCCATCAAACTTCCTGATTTTGATCTTAGGAACGTGGTTGGTAAGGACCCAATCACATGGATACTTTTGGATGGAGTACCCTTTTGATCTCCATAATGTGCCACATACACAAAAGGCAATTAATTGCTTCTTTATATTTAGAACCTAATCAATTTTATGGTATTGATGGCTTTGTTCTCACAAATCACTGCTACTTGGACAATTTCATGGAAGAAATGATAACACACTATGAGAGGCAAGTATAATAATTCTTCTTTATCCAATTTATAAATCTCAAGCAAAAGGGTCTTAGTTACCGAGCACATTGAGAACTTCCAAAGATCAATATAAGCTAACCAATATTCCATATGAGAACTTGTTTGTTGTATTCATAGGAACTTTGAAGCATAACATCTAACATGAGGTTCTCCTTTGGGAACCCAAATCATTGAGAATGCATTTAAGGTGGCAAGAAATGTTGAAAGTAAAATATGGCTATGGCTACTAGAAGGACCAATCCTAACTTCTATTGAGAGAACAATTCTCCTTCTTCTAAAACACCCAAACCTACAAGGTTGATAATTCCCAACAATTGGAGGAAAGAAAAGAAAAAGGTTTATACGTTAATTGTGACAACAAGTATAGTAAGGGGACATAAGGTGGTGAGAAGAAATTATTCTACATAGATTGTGAAGAGGAAGAAGAACAAGAACAAGACCCATCTCAAGATGAAACGTAGAAACAATTTCACCAAGAGTTGACTCCCCACCTATATCGTAAATGAATTGGTTGAATTCGCGACTCGAAACCCTCAAGATCAAGATACATCAAAAAGAAAAAGGTTAGTCCTAATTGATTTTGGCAAGACTCATAATTTCATTCACTATAAATTAGCCAAAGATCCTAACGCTTTGTATGTCCAACAACAGAGTTTCAAGTAATGATCAGATGGAGGAACTATCAATTCTCAAGAAAATGCACAAGATCAATCTACTATGGGGAATATGTAATGAATAGTCCAATGGATTTCTATACCCATTGGTGGTGCGGTGATAAGAAAATTAGGAATCCAATGGTTACAATCATTGTGAACATTGGTTTTAATTTTCAAGAACTTCATGAAAATTTCATTAGAAGGAAAAGAATTGAGTTAAGAGGTGTCACAAGGAAACCCAAGCATAGTGATAATCTCTACTGGCATGACAAAATTATTGAAAAAGGGGCATCAAGGCATTATTGCATCAATTATTCTCTCACTAGATGTTCAAACATCTAAGCCATCTATTTCAAGATTCCAAAGGATCATTGATAAGAATTCCAAAGTATTTGAAGGATATTCCTAAAGGTATTCCAATCTTAATTTAAATCATGATCATGAAATTCACCTAATTCCCGGCAAGAAAGCATTCTAACATTGGGCCATACATATACCCTTATTACTAGAAGAGTGAAATTGAGTGTGCATGTGGTTGAAGAAAATGTTAGAGGTTGCTACCATTAGACCTTAGCCAAAGTTCTTACCTACACCGCTGTGGGCCGGTATTCAAGAAAGATAGCCTTCAAGGCATATGTGTCTAGATTATAGAGAGTCACAAGATCACTATTAAAGATAAGTTTCCCATTCCCAACATGGAGCAATCTATTTCACAAAATTGATCTCCGCTCGTGCATCAATGCATCGCATCGAAGGAAGAAGATATCAAAAAAATTGCATTTTGAACTCATGAAGGCCACATACACTTGGTCATGCCTTTGGCCCATACCGCACCTTCCATTATCCGCTTGTTTGATGAATTCCATTTTCAAGTCCTTCCTTTGAAAATTTGTGTTAGTATTTTTCATGATATACTAATCTATAGTAAATTTTGGGAGGATCATGCTTTACATGTTGACAAGGTGGCTACAACTACTAAAGGACCAACAACTATATGCCAAAACCATCCAAAATGTTTCTTTGAAGTAAAGGAGGTAGAGTATTTCTACTATATCAGATCTCATGAAGGTGTTACGGTAGACCCTAATAAGATTAAGGCCATGATAGACTAGTTGATTCCAAAAACATTAAAGAATCTTAGAGGATTTTTGTCTTTGACAGGTTACTACCGCAAGTTTTGCCCTTAACCATGGAAGAATAATAGAAACACCTTTAACTGAATTAACCAAGAAGGATGCATTTTCATGGACTCCAGAAACTAAATATTTTGAACAACTTAAAGAGGTGATGTGTAAAGCTCTTGTCTTGACCAATCTGCACTTCACAAAAACCTTTATTATGGAAATGTGATGCCTCGAGAAATGGAATTACAGGCCGCCCTAATGTAAGAACAAAGGCCTCCTGCCTTTGGAAAATCGTAACTACACTCAAGGGAAGGGGACTTACACAAACCCATTTATGAGAAAGAAATGATGGCAATACTACATTCATTGAAGAAATGGCTACCTTACCTAATAGGCTCTCAGGGAAATGCTCGGTTTTCCAACAAAAATAAGGTGGAAACAATTAAGACCCCGTGTCTTTACAACCATTATCCATCCCAAGTCAAGACTGAGGAGGTTTCCATGGATTTCATCACTGTGGTTACCAAAGTATGAAGGAAAGAGTGTCATCATGGTGATTGTTGATAGATCTAATTGGGCACAAGACACTTTTGTGCACTCTCTCATCCCTTCAAATATAGTACAGCTTGCCACTGCATTCATGGAGACAGCTCAAAAGCTACATGGCGTTCTCAAAGATGGCTGTGGCAGTGACGTGAGATCCATCTCACACTGACATTTTGGAATACACTATTTTCTTGTTTAAATTCAATTGCCTATAGCTCATCCTATCATCCTCAATTTGATGGACAAACCAATATAGTAACGTTCATTGAAGTTACCTTTCATTACTTGTCTCCTATAAACAAACACAATGGTTCAAATGGAGCCGCCCTTGGCAAAATGTGTATACCTTTCATAATCAGTGAAATAAAATGACACATTTTATGGAAATTTATGGATACCACCTCCTTCCATCACTTCTTCTCTAAAAGAAAATCTAAGGTTCAAAGGAAGATCATATCGAGAATCAACAACAAGTTCTCCAAATCTTAAAGGGAACCCTGACCATGGCACGTAATCGCATTGAAACAACAAGCATATCAACATCATAGTTGAAAGAAGTTTTGAAGTAGGAGATTGGGTATTTTTATCACTACAACCATACAAACAAATTTCCCCTCAAGAAAGTTTTCAAGAATATAACAAATTACCACCAAAGTACTATGGCCCTTATAAGGTGTTGCAAAAATTGGTACCTATGGCATACAAATTGGAGTCACATCTTCAATGAAAGTACAACCCTGTTTTCCATGTTTCATGCTTAAAGAAGGTTATAGGTGACAAGATCCCAGCTCAAACTATATTGCTA
This sequence comes from Picea sitchensis, assembly GCA_010110895.2. Classification (NCBI taxonomy): domain Eukaryota; kingdom Viridiplantae; phylum Streptophyta; class Pinopsida; order Pinales; family Pinaceae; genus Picea; species Picea sitchensis. The sequence continues at coordinate 6,240 of SNQJ01S0031624.1, forward strand.
GAACTCTGATGAGGAAGGAAAAATCATATTGGAGCCCTAAGCCATCACTTATACACCCCACTGAGGAATAGATCCATTTAAAAGAGTATCTCATTAAATGGGAGGAAACCACTGAAGATTCCAATTTGGGAAGATGAGTCTTTATACTGTATATCCAGAGTCACTCAAGTGTTGCAGACAACACTTGTCTCAAGGGGAGGGGCACGTTAAGCCCTAATATTGGCTCCACACCTTAATTGGGGCATATTATATTAGGTATGTTATTTTTAGTCATGCTCATGCAGGCCATTAGTTGTAATTATACCTCCTAGTCTCCTATATATACCAAGGAGACATTTTCATTTTGAATCATCTTGTACTTGAACATTTAAGTGGGGTAAAAGGAGGTTTCCCCCTCGAATAGTATTATTATATAAAATTATATCTTTTTCAAGGCATTGAGTACTTTTTATGAGGTTTTTCTATGCTATATTGATATTTGGTTCTTAACAAATGTGAGCGAAAGAATGGCTCAGATGGTTTAGTTTATTTTAACAATATTTTCTATGCAGGTTGTCATTAGATGATTGTTATGGAGACTGTCTGTCTCCAGACAATAGAGATATACTATTGTGGTGGATATGTTCCACTGTTTGTGACTATGTGTCACGGTTTGAGTAGTTGTGTACTACCGTGGATAGACATAGTTGTGTTCTACCAATTGATATTGTACCAACTGTCATAGGATATTATCCAGTTGGATAATAATGAAGGTGCTCGTGATACTACTAGTTGAATTCTCTATTTGTGCTCAAGGCCATACCTCCCTAGCTAGGAGAGAGTGTTGATATTATTCTAGCTTCGGGAGGTATGAACTTCTATTGTGACCTTTGACAAGATTAGAATGTTCCGGAAGGAAGCAAATAAATGAAGGAAACCCTAGACAAGATGTCGCCTGCAAAAATATAATTAATATGAATTAATTAGTACCCAGAAGGAGAAGTCATCCCCAGTAAGTCTACTAGAACCACTATAAATATAGGGCTCCAGTCTCTCATTTGACACACTTCTCAGCAGTTGCAAAGAGCCAGTTATGCACAGTGCAGTTGCAGTGTTGTGCGCAAATTCTGGAGAAGGTACTGCCCCATCTTTTGGGTGGGACTATCTGATCAACTTGTTTACTTCTTGCTTGGTGCATTAGCCTCTCTTATCTATTGGATTTCTACCAAGATTCTCTTCTTTGTCAAGGTCAAGGTGTTGAGAGGGTGGCTTCGGCCTATGGTTGGGTGACAAGGGTATTGTCAATGGTAAAATGAGCACAGTCTTTCATATTCTAATAGGTAGTTCACTCTTGTAAATTCCTGAGAGACTAGACTAGGTGACAGTTTACTCTCGTAACTACTGGTGTGTGTCTAGATCACTTTAGATCACCACTATAGCACATTGGATTCTCCTCCATTGCACATTTGTTGAGTTATACATAGTATATCATGTGAAAATTATCATTCATTTATTTAGTTAATGAGAATTCTCCCATTCTTTCTCTCATGCTTCTCTTGTCTCATATTTTCTCTGCAAATTGTGTATGTCATTTGCTAGCTAGATCTATTTTGTGCAGGTTCAATGCATTTACATTATTCCATTAGACTATGACTTAGTGTTTCCTGTGCTGACATGAAGACCTATGATATCCTATTCATGGTTGTAATATCCATGGGAATCTTCCATAACTCTAGTCCTCATATAATAACTAAAGTTTTTTTCTTGTACCTCTAATTCTACAAGAAATGTGCAGGGAATAATTATTGTTAAAATGTGCATACTATAAAACATTTCATTAATTAGAACATAGATTATTCTTCTCATTAATTTATGAAGAACAAAATGAAAAATTTCAAAGTTTGATTTCTTAGATGCATTCCTCTATGATAAAACTCTCCAATGGTTGTACGCATGCCTCATTCGGAGTTCTGAGGGAAAATTTACAGCATTCACAAGCTGCAATTTTGACTTGTTGCTACAGAAATATATTTATTACTTATTAAGAAATTTTACTGCCCAATTAAAAATTATAGGTGTATAGTTGTCTTTTCCACCTCAACAAATTTCCAACAACTATTGTTTTGTTCAAATCTGATCTCTGAGATTAAATTTATGGTCTGGAGAAGTTTAGATGATTTTTTCAATTTTATCCCTGTATGCTACAGGTGTCTTTTTTTTCTTACTACACATTTTTGCATACCAAAATTCTAAATCTGGATCCATGGTTGTCTTATATGGATCATAAGCTTTCCATAGACTATTTTTATGCCCCACATGAACTTTTGAGTAAAGATTTATGTCCTATGGAAGTAATCTGGTGCCAAAATTTTTCCTTAATTATTTTAGTTGTAACTTTCTCATAAGAGCCTTGTTTTGCACAGAGAGTAGCTCCTTGGATATATCTCTCTAATTTATTTTATTTAAGTTGAAGAGACATAGTGTACAAAGGTACACTCTATTTGTGTGGGTTTTTATTTCCTAAAAACGTGTTTAGGGCTTCAAAATCATCTCGCAAGTTCATAAACTTCAAAATCCTAAAACTTTTGTAGAGAATTGATTGTTTTACTGTTATAAAAATATTTCAATCTAGGTCTCCTATCTCAAAATTAGTTTAAATATCATTCATTGATCCACTAATCCTTTCCAAAACCCATGATCAATTTCAATCATCGATCGACAACTCAAAACAATTTGAATCGTTGATTCTTGAGACTACATCGACGATTGGAGACCGAAGATTTATGTTTTAAACCAACTTTCTCATCGACCTCCATGATGCCCCATCATCGACTATCAACCATTGGTCATTTCTCTTGAAAAACCAATATTTCCCAAAAATCCGGCCAACGCCCGACTATCGACGATCAACCATCTCTTTGTTGATGTGGAAACTATGTTGACGTGGCACGATACATAGATGATCACATGGAATGACACATCATCCTGAGGCCTCAACTAGGATGAAATGGAATGGCATCAGGATGCTAATGTAGCATGACATTCCACCCTCTTTTTTCCTTCATTAACCATCAACAATTTCTCTTGAAAGAATTTGAACATCACACTAAATCCTCCAACCCCCAATCATTGAACATCGAAAATTGGATATTTCATTTGGATACATAAAACTTTCACCCAATTTTTCCTATACCCAACCATCAACCATCAACGATCAAGTATTTATTTCATCCAAACTAACTCTTTTCCAATCTCGTTGATCTGACTATTGGCCATCAGTGAATTATTTTGGTGAACTCCAACACTTAGAAATTTCTACCAAATCCCAAGTGAATCTAGACCATTGATATCCTACTCAAAATAATATTGGTCGTCAGTTCTAATCCAACATTCCAATGGATGAAAATATTATAGAACGTTAATCTGTTTCATTTTCCCAACCACCGAAAATGAATCTGGGTCGTCGACCTAGTAATCTTTCAAAACTTCAAAACCTCAAAAAATTTTAAATTTATCACAATGAATCTAGGTCGATGATCTCAAGATCAAATATGATCTTGGCCATCTATTCACTAAACTCTCCCAACTCCTATTGGAGGTATTACACACTCACCTAGGTAATTATTTTCCTAAAGGTTATATTCCAATATTGAGAATGCTTCCTTAGATGAGAATATTCTCTCTATATAATATTCCCCTACAAAATAGGGGCTTCTCTTTAATTCATAGTCAATTACACTTTTTTATACTAGTGGAAGTCAAACATGCATGGAAACCTCGGTTTTATCACCAACAATTGCATGTGTTTATCTCACTTCCACATGTGTGACTCAGCTAACTAATGATTGCATGGATCAATTAACTACGACTAAGTGGAATTTCACTCCAGTGTCTGTCAGTGAGTGTCTGGATCTCTCCAGATAACTATTATGGTGTACTAGTTACTCATGTATCCTATAACTATTGTAAATTATTCTATTGTGTGTGGAATACGATTAATAGAAATTATTTTATTCTTTCCTCCATTTTTTGTCTTCTCTTCACACCATTTGCAAGTTATGTGCATTTTCATTGTTACCTAGATATTCTATGAAGGTATATCATAAAATCTACATGGTATCAGATCCCATAGATCACTAGAAAGGATCGTCACCAAGACTCTTTTTCAAGTATCGAAGATGGAACAAAGAAATGGGAAAGATAGAATTTCATGCATCTACAATTCTAACGTCATATAACTACTTCGAAAGGAAGCCAAGAATTATACACCATCTCAGGGGTAGAGGATTGTATCATATAACCATGGCAATGAAAGTAGATCCTAATTTCGTTGACGATAAAAATGAATTTCTCAACAGAAAAGACATGGATTTCATATTTATCTGCATATGTATTTCTCCTGAACTACAATATCATGTAGAGGAGGAATCACTCTCAACTCTGAACGGACTATGAACCATACTAGAAGTTCTATTTTGGAATAAAGAATAATGTGAATATTTCATGCAAGATATTTAAAAGATAGATCCATATGACATTTCATCAGAATGTCAAGCCTCTCATTCTGAAGAGTCTTCTACACAGGTATCTGCACAACTTTGTGCTTCATTCATTGGAGATGGTGTCTACTCCATTTCAGATCTATTTTCGGAAACACCTATGGAATATATCATGCACACATTTGAGGATATGAATGAGAATTTTTTTTTATGCACCAGGCATGCATCCCAAGAGCCACATGCATATACTCCCATGCACACATCTTAGGAGCCACATGCATGCACCTTGCATGCATATCAGGAGCCAAAAAGGGGGTTGTGAACTTCAAATGCAATTATGTCACTTTCTAAGACGAAATTGTAGAAAAAAATTGGATATTTGAATTCCTCTCGGAAAAATATCCAATTTCAAAAAAACATCTTCCAAAATGGAATCCAGGAAGTGAAGCTATGAGCATTTTAAAATCAACAAGTTTTCAGTGTTTTACTAGAAATGGCCAAACGATTTACAAAGTTTCATCCAAATTTCATTTGGATCTTCTTATTTACAATAAGAGAAAGTGGATATGTGTGGACATATCATTGGTGCATATACATCATTAGATCCATACAAACATTTACATCTTCAATAAAATCTTCATTGAGCTTAAACTTGCACATTTGCAAGGTCTCCTTGGAGTGAAGGACATAGTTGCTCAGAAACTGCCTTTTTTATAATATTTTGATGCATTGTACTTTGAGGGAGGATTTTCTGCATCCTACCACCCAGAGATGAGTTGGATGCCTCTGCATCCTACCACCCAGAGAATATTTGGATGCCTACATGGATGGCTAGGCAGTGGACGTGGACGAGGGTCTGGCAAGGCGATGGCATCATGGGAAGGTTGTTGGGTTGTGTGTTGGCCATGCAGAGGAAACAAAAAGGTTGGGAAGAAGTTTTGGGGTCGAAACGGTGGCAAGTGAGGTGTAAGAGGACATAGGTTATGTGGAACGATATGACACAGGTGGGAGAGATGAGAGGGGAGATGCAACAGGTAGAACGGTGAATGGAGGACAGGTGTGAGGGAGAGAAATCTATAGGGGAGCGGGAGATCTGACAGATAGAGGAGAGAGATGGAGTGGGGGACAACTACCAGAGGGATAGAGGGGCCACATGTCGACCTAGGATAGGACCAGGGGCCGCGAAAAGTGGTTTGAACTTCCCCGCTTTTGGGCCTGATGTGTGTCTTTGACCGACACGTAGCGCCTTAAAAAACCATGACTGTTTTCCCCAACCCGCTCTACCTTTTTTTAATGTCCGCAAATGTTGAGGCCCCGATATGGCCATTGATCATCGATCTATAGCACACAAATATCAGTCACCCAGATCTACACGCCTCTTAGCACAACGCACCAAACGGTCACATCGACCCCAACAGACTTAGGATAAGCTCCATCTAGTGGGTGTTTTGGCCCCTTTCTTTGCATTTTTTCGCCTTGAGGCCAAATACAAAGGAAAAACTCACCCCACAAAAATATTTGATAATATTAGGCTCCATGGGGGATAGAGTCCTCCCTGAAAGGCTCTAAGATATCCTTCTGCAATTCCAGTCACCTTCTGTTGGGCTATGGAGTCAAGCTCAAAACTCCCTGTCGAGGGATATATGCCGAAAAATAAAATGAAAACAAACTTACAAGGGATCCAAGGAGCTTATTTATGTACATAACTAAGCTAATTAAACTTTACATGGTGCTAGGTGAAAGAAAATTTCCACCATAGCCAATCAAGTAACTTCCTGAATGGAAGCACTCTTAATCTACTAGTGATTGGAAATAGATGATGCAACCATGACAACAGAACAATTACACCCTTCATATCCTCTTCAAAGGTTGATGTTGAGATAAAATAGGGTGGCTCTAGGGCATGAAATAAATTCCACTCCATGTACTCATTGACAGGCTAATAGAATGAGTGGAACATTCTGTGAAATTTGTAGTAGAAAGCCTTCTCCGATCCACAACTGCTCCTACGTGGCTGAATATCACTGATAAGAATAGGTGGAAGAGGAGTTGATCCAAGCCGACTGCTCTCAAGTGATGGCTTCTTGATTATAGGCTCTGGATAAGAGATAAACTGCCCCTTTTGCTGCTCCTCTGGTTCTTCTTCTTGGCTCTCCCAAGGGTCGGATTCATAATCATCATAAAAAGGACCCGTGGGAAAGCTCTGCTCTTATTCATGCTTCTCAGTGTCTTCTGCAAGCCTAGGATGATTGATTTCCTCATGATAATCTCCTTTGAGAAAGAGAGGATAAGGCTATGTTGTGTGCTCTTGGATATCCTGCATATCCAACTCAGAATCTGATTCATAGCTGTCATACACAGGATGGATTCTCCTCTGGTCATCAATCTGTGATGTGGGGATCTACTACTCTTCATCTGAATAATCGTCAAACCATGAGACATAAGGCACAATGGGAGAAGGATGCAGGGCCTCTACAGTCATGATATATTCAACATCATACTCAGTAGAGATTCCAAGAACATCCTCTTAAAGGGTTGGAGAATCCTCTGCATTTTCTTCAAAAAGGCAACACTCATGTTCTACCTTCAATTCCTCTAACTCTGTAGAAAGAGACTTTATCAACTCCATCAGTTCACTTAGAGCCTCTTTTTCTTCCTCGTCTTCATCCTCACATCCTTCCTCTGATGCAGATGAACAGGGAAGAGGAACAACTAATTTTTGATCCAAGTCATCAAGCCCATCCTCACATCTTGCATAGGAAGAAACTATACCTTGAATACGGTCATGGTATCCCTCACAACAGCTCTGAAAAATTTATTCAGAGGGATAAAACTTATGACAATGTTTATTTAAAGTTGCATGAAATTCTCCCAGTGAAGAAATGCTAGCAGGGGGTAAATAATAATACCATTCATGAGCATCCCCTGCTAACGAGAACATGAACACCTTCATTAATATATCCTCCTGATGTATATCCCACTGGTGCATAAGTTCATGAAACTCACTGAGATGATGAGGATGGTTGTCCTCTTTAAGCTCTCTAAATATAGGAAAATAATCATTCCATTCATTTGGAGCAGGAACAACATTGGGAAAATCAAGAACAACAGAAAAATCAAAGGGCGAAAACCTCTGAGCCAGGATTATTTCCATTTCGAACCAGTGGAGTCACCAATTGATTCTTCAACCATGGAGTCGTCAGGTGAAAGATATGTAGTAAGAGTGTGTCGGGTGTTTGTTCACCATCAAAGACTAGATATGATAGTTTTGTTCTCCCAAGGGCTACTAGATGTAGCCAGAAGCAGCCACACTGAAACAGTGGAGTTGAGACAGTGGAGTCGCCATAGTGGAGTCACCAGGTGTACAGTTGCAATCTTCAATGATACTAAGTTTTGATGCACCTTCAAAACAAGTGAGCTTTGTTGTTCTACCTAGGGAAAATCTTCAACTTTGTCCACGACAATGACGCCAGAAATGTTATCACCAAAAGTCACCCCTAGATTGCAGCAGGGATGAGCCTGATACCCATCAGTTTATATGTCACAATGAGTTATTTAAGGGCATTCGATTGGTCGCAGACCCAAAAGAATATCGCTTTAACTTAGAAAAATAGGCTAGAAATGCACAGGTAAGTGAGGGGCATAACTAACTTCAGTCATTGGGTTGAGTTTAAAAGGCGAGCAGAGGGAAGACTTGACGAGAAAATGAAAACAAGGCTTATATGGGCATTCGACCTTCCAACAGCTTGAAGAAGATAAACCCAGGTTCGATGATGATTTCTAGCCCAGGTTTCAGACACTGAGATGTGTCTATAAAAGACATAGTTCCAACAACTTAATGATGAAACCTCCATCACCAAGCAGCTACAACGAATCGACTGGATCCTCCAATTACGAGCCATTCAGTGCGAAAGGGAAAAATACAACATATAAAACTGGTTAAAACTGGTGAAAACATTGCAGTGATCAAACCTACATCATCCTACAACATTATGACCCTCGACTGGATCCTCCAATTCCGAGTGTTTTAACACAGTGTTTGCAAAGATGGAAAGAGGAAGATGACTTATATTAATCTAAAAGTCTCAAATCAAAATACATAACCAGGCACATCTCTGGTGTTAAAACATATTACAAAATGGGAGCTTTGCTCAACCAAAATACCCTTACAAAAATGACAGAACTGCATACTTATACTCAAAATTTAGTTTCTATAACAGAGGTGTGCTCGCGTTAATGCATTGAAGGCATTATGTCTGCATGCTTCCTAACAGATTGTGCATGCAGTCTTCTGTCAGACGCAAGATCTGCCAGACGCAAGAGCACTTTAGAATGGACTTGTAGATGAGTTGAATGGATGGAAATCCTTTTCTAGGATTTCCATTCATGGTGGAAACGATGTTCAACCGCCACCACCTGCCTCAATAACTTCTTCATTAGGATTAGAGAAGGCTTGAGTCAAAACTTCACCCAGGAGATATGGTGGCCTCTGCATCCTACCACCCAGAGCTGAGTTGGACATCTGCAGTCATGGCTAGGAAGCAGACGTGGATGACGCTCTGGCAGGATGGGCATGCTACTGGGTTGTGCGATGGCCATGCGGAGGAAACACGAAGGATGGGAAGAAGTTGTGGGGTTGACATGGCAAGAGGTGAGGTGTAAGAGGATAGAGGTGATGTGGAATGATATGACACAAGTGGCGAGAGATGAGAGCGGAGATGCGACATGAGGAACGGTGAATGGAGCATAGGTGTGAGGGAGAGAAAGCTATAGGGGAGCTGGAAATGTGACAGATAGAGGAGAGATATGGAGTGGGGGATAGCTATTGGAGGGACAGAGTGGCCAAATGTCTACCTGGGATAGGATCGGGGTCTGCGAAAATTGGTTTGAACTTCCCCACTTTTGGGCCTGATGTGTGTCTTTGGCCAACACGTAGTGCCTTAAAAAACCGCGGTTGCTTTCCCCGACCCGCTCTATCTTTTTTTAACGGTCGTGCATGTTGAGGCCCCGATATGGCCATTGACCGTCAATCTGGAGCATGCAAATCTTATTCGTTGTTGGCCCTTGACCAAGTTTGAGGAAACACTTGGTCATATTTGACCATTTTTGGAACTTCGACAACTTGTCAAAGATGGATCGCAACATGAAGCGAAGATCGTGGAAGTTAGACCCCTTTCTTGGGTCCTTTCTGGGTTTTTGGGGATAATGTAATGGGTATGGGATGTCGTCCCATGGTTTTACCCATGTTTAGGCCTATTTTGTAAAGTATAAATAAGTAGCTAGGCAATGTAAGAGAGGATGAGAAGCTAAGTGCTAGTAAAGGCTTTGTGTATACTATGTGACCGACTTGCAAGAGCTGAGTGCAAGTGTTGAGTGCATGGATTGTAAGAAGGCTCTGTGATAGATCTATTCAGGGAAGGAGGATCTGGAAAGGTGCCCGTAGATATCCTATCCTATGCAGAGTACAAGTTTGAGCTCTATATTGTAATCAGATTGACCAAAGCTAATAAAGAAGAAGAAGACTTTGTGGATGTAGCCCTAGGGTGGGGGTGAACTACGGTAAACCTATGTGTTGTGCTCAATGTGTTTGTCTCTTCCCATGTGTTGTGATTTGATATGATTATGCCATGTTCTTTGCTATGATATAATTAGATAGATCTACTTTGCTTTGTGCTTCTTAGATGTATGGGTGTAGATCTGACATATATGAAAGTGTTGAGTGCTAGACCTATTTTGTTGTTGCTAAGTGCTAACTTAACCTAGATCTAAGTGAATTTTGTGGTGCTCCATTCCATCTGTGGAGTGCCATGAGGGTTAAATATTGATGAATGATCTATGCTAAAGTGTTTTCTAAGTGTTAGAATCACAGATTTGTGTCCCAGCTAAGGTTGAAGACACTTGAGTCTTGCAACCACCCCTGCCTCTACCTTGGGTGAGACTTCATCTTCTTTGTAGGTGTTGTCGAAAGGGCCAGTAGTTAGGGTTTTTTTGGTGCGTTGTTGAAGAGTTGAACCCTGGGTATGCCCCTATGCCAACAAATGGTTTCATTTCCAGGACCTGAAACTGTGATTGCTGGGAACTGAGGAAGAAGAAGCTTTGTGCAGAAAGTTCATCCTGAAATTGTAAAAGCGTTGTGCATGGACCTGTGCCCTAGTGCACAGTGATCCACTTGATCCGAAAAGATTTGTGTTGAATAAGGAAGGACAAATATGAAGAAAAGAAGTTAGATATGAACACTTTGTGCTCTAAGAAAGGTTAAAGTGGAAGTTTCTAAGTTAGATCTACAGAAAGAGGTAAGATCTGTAAGCTCTGTGCTGTGATAAAGGTAAGAATAGTTAAAAGTTCTTAGATCTGGAAGCTTTGTAATCTATAGAAGTAAAATAAGTGAAATTTTATATTTCTAAAGTATGGATTTAGGTATGCTTGATAGATTTTGTCCTAGCTTGAAAACTAGGGCAATGTTAGATGAAAGAACGTTTGATATGAATAGATCTGATAAGAATAATGAATGTTATGTTATACCTATGTATAGAAATAATTTTTGGACTAACCAATGGATGTAGGATCCTAGAAAGAATTTTTTGCGGGCTAGCCATCATGATCCTAGCATGGAGTACAATAAAAGTTGGGGATCATGGAAGAGAAATAGAGGATTAACTCTTTGTTACAGTTCCATAAGACCAGGACATCTTGCTAAGGAATGCCCTGGGAGAAACCTTAGTTGCCTCTGTTGTAAGGTTATGGATCATGAAGTACTGGATTTCCCTAGATTGATTACTAGACTTGAAAAGATGAATATGGAGCAAAATCAAGTGACTAAGATTATAGAAGAACCCCAGAAAGAATTAGAGATTATGTTACTGAAAATGAAAGAAACCCTGGATGAACATAAAGATGCCAGTTTGTCAGAGATCTTCAAAGAAAAGGAGAAAATCAAAGTAAGAATATGAGACTTTGACATCTACTATGCTCTAGATGAGGGAACACAAATGAACATTATGACAGAAAGTACTTGGGAAACCCTAGGAAGGCCTGCTATGGTTCCTTCACTAGGAAGAATAGGGTTGTTTAAAGGAAAAATGGTAACCCTATGTGGTAGAATTACCCAAATAGCTATGAGTACCCATGGAGCTTCGACAGAGGAAGAGTTCAAATTTGTTAGATTTATTGAGGACTTTGCCCCATTTCCATCTTTGTTAGGCAAGATATGGATTGAAAAATACCAAATCCGGAGAAAAGAAGAAAAGGAAGCCCTAGAACAGAAGAAGCAAGAACTCATGGAATTTATGACTAGAAGGATTGCCTACTTGATGGAAGAACAAGAGAACAAATCTCAGCTGTTGAACTCCAGGGACCTGGATTTCGAAGCTATAAGAGCACTAGAGGAACCACATAAGACCTAAATACCTAATCCATATGATGAAGGAGTATTACCCTTGGATCTGAAGAAAGAACCTCAACAGTGCAAAGTGACTATGTCGAGAGAAGATAAGAATCAAAAAAGGATGACTGAGATGAAGCTCATTGGGAAGAAGGATAGGAATCTAAGTAAGAAGAGAGCCAAGATCGAAAAGTTACAGAAGGTTCCGGAGGAAACCTCGTAGAAGGAAAAATCACAAGAATTGAGCTTCACCGCGATATCAGGACAGTGACATCTGGGACTTCACCATGGTGCAGGAATATAGTCATTAGACTGATATACCCGTTCAACTTCCGCCCCGAACGGACATAAAATCATTAAAGGATCACCACTAGACTATTGGATCGCACCATAACGGATGGATCAACGTTAAGGGAAGCTTCATACCCATTGCAACCAGACTGTTGATGAATTTCCTATTTAGCTCGTCGCGCCGTGCATGGAGAACACTTTTGCCAACTGAAAACTCAAAGCCCCTAGAACTTGTAATTGTATACAGTGATCATTGCAAGCAGATCGTTCACCCTAGTGTAGTGTTTTGATATCATTGTGACCCCGCTTATCTTTCCCAAGTGCGTATGTCAGACGAGCTCACCATGCTTGAGGAATTCATCACAAAAGTCCTTCTTTATTTAATGACTGAGAGAGTCATATCGAAAAGAAGAATTTCCACAGGAATCCAAGCCTCATCGATGAGAGGAGTGCAGGCCTCCCCATCGACTTCTCGAGCTGGAACATCTCGAGCCAACGCAGAGAGGAGAACTAAGAATAAGGATGACATAGCCAACACAAATTTAGTTCCATCCATTCTACCATATTACATACCCCCTTTGAGCGGTGATATTAATAGGGACAGTGTCCCTAGAGATTTCAAATATACCCTAGTAACTGTATATTTACTGAAGGGAGTACGCACCTACCGCACAGATCAAGACAAGGTTACAGTGTTGAAGTTTTGCGACTTCAACCTGGGGGACCGTAAATTTTATAGCATGATTTCCCCATATAAGTACTTGACATGAACTAAGGGCAAGAACTCGAATCTCGTCTCGCAACAATGGACGATGAACCTCGCGCAGTCTACTCTGCTAAATGTTATGAAAATACCGCACTTCGACAGACACTAGGGGGTGAATGCTTGTGTAAAGTTACTGCTAGCAAGTTACCATGGAGGATACCTATGGTTAGAACACCGCATAATTGTTGATCCGACACTGATCAATAGGATCACCGGGCTTAGCATGCAGGGCCCTGATCCCCGTGAGTACTATCCTGGAAAGACCGCAGACTGGGCTCTTGCGCAAAAGATAAAAGAGGCCTATGGCGATGTTGAGAAAGGCACGAGAGGCTACAAGGTAGCTTCCATTGAAAGTGGAGCAGTGCGCATTTCATGCCAACTAATCGCAGGGAAACTGGTATGTAATAATTGACAAACACAAGTATTAGGCTTCGTAGTTGACCTCGCAGGAAAGTGCGCAGAGGGACTACAGATGAACTGGGTGAAATACCTGGTGAATCAACTGGACATTGACTGTAGGGAAGCTCAGGATTAGGGGCATGAATTCCATTTTATCTGGCTTCTAATACTGATCACCTTTGTTGCATGGGAGCTACCAGAAGGCGCAACTTTCCTAGACCTTAACCCTTTTGATCCACTAGCTGCGAAGTTCAGTACCTTGTGGTACTCGAACGACATGAGAAAGAAATGGAAATCGAATGTCATTTTCCACATATATTATAATCAACTGAAAGAAGCCATAAGGAGTGAACCATGCATAACCCCGAACACTTTACAGAGATTTCGACCTCTGATAAAGTTCAACACGGACAACATTTTATATACCTAACCCCACGCACTGATGAGCACCAAGAACAACTCCAGTCCTACTATAAGCTGACAGAAGAAGACCTGGAAGAGATCACCAAGGAGTGGTCGGTGGACCTCCTTGTTTCAGTAGACCCCGTAGAAATTTCAGACATTGACAGCCTAGAAGATGCACAAGATACACCTGGGCCCAGTAGAACAAAGAAGACAAAGGAGATGAAGAAGCTCGAGGAGGTTCAGGATATAGATAGAATATCTGTAAGGATGGCTTCCATTACGCCATATGAAGAAGGTGTAGAATTTGAGCAACAGGATGTCGAAGTACCGCCACCCAAGGACGAAGCAGACTCATCCAATAAAAGGAAGGTTTCACCTCTGAAGTCTTCCTCCAGAAATAAACCAAGAAACCCTGTAACTAAGATGTGAATTTCCCTCACGTTGGATGGATTTGATTTCATTATTGCAGCGGTCAATGATGCTTCAAAGGAAATAATAGAGAAGCAGGAAGTGAAGAAGGAACAAATGTATAGCCATATTGAGATCACACTACAAGGAGTACAACATGCACTCCAGTCTAGTCGAGCAATCTCTACTATTCCTTTTCCAGAAGGAACAACAGAAGAAGGAGATGAATTAGTCCAGCTCTGCAAGATTGTTGATACTGTCAAAGTATGCCTTCGACGTGCTCAGAAAGAAAAAGAACTGGCCACCCAGGCCCTCAAGAAGGCACATGAAGAAATTATTGAGCAATGTCAAGCAACGCAACAAGAAAAGAATGCTCTCCAAGCAAAATTTGAAGAAGACCAAGTGAAGGTCGAAAAAGAGAAAGAGAAGCTGCTCACGAAGCATATCGAAATTGAAGAAGCAGTCAATAGAGAATTTCACTCTGTGACCGGCTTAGAGCAGAAGGCCGAAGAGCCCATAGAGCATCAAGTGATGAAGCTGGCTAAAGTTATTCAACAACTTCAACAAAGGGTCATGGAATTAGAGCTTCAGATCATACCATAGACTCCACAAGAAGTGTGTGACCAATGAGAATTGGACGCTCAGAGTGCAGTCGAGAGGATTAGAAAACTTGTTGCAAAATGCAAGAAACTAAGTAACAAAAGCGTGCAGATATATGAGAAACTATCTGAAGACCCAGAGTTGAAGAAACTAGAGTCCCAACTTTACGAAGAAAAGCAACACACAGATACAGTACAGGCACAACTCAAGCTCCTTTCACCTATCGAGAGGATGAAGAGATCCCAGGAACAACGAACTGCCCAACAACTTGTTCTTACCCTGCAGAACAGAGTGATGGAAGTCACCCAGAAACTCCAGCCAAGACAAGAGGCGACCTACCTATTGTTTGAATAAATTGAAGGCCGAGGAACACTACTAGAACAAGTAGTTGTTATAGTCGAACAACAACTGTAAGGGCCTATCAACGAAACGGTTGTTCAGGAGTTCATTGATTAGGAAGCAGTAGCACAAAGACAAGTCGAAGGAGATTGAGCCAATCTCGAGACCTTTGAGGCAACTTTACCCAAATCTAAGTGAATCGGCACGAGTCACAAGCAAGTGTTGGGGGCCTATTGGCCCTTAACCAAGTTTGAGGAAACACTTGGTCATATTTGACTATTTTTGGAACTTTGACAACTTGTCAAAGATGGAGTGCAGTGCGAAGTGAAGATCGTGGAAGCTAGACCCCTTTCTTGGGTCCTTTTTGGGTTTTGGGGGATAATGTAATGGGTATGGGATGTCAGCCCATGGGTTTACCCATGTTTAGGCCTATTTTGTAAAGTATAAATAAATAGCTAGGAAATGTAAGAGAGGCCAAGAAGATAAGTGCTAGTAAAGGCTTTGTGTATACTGTGTGACTGACTTGCAAGAGCTAAGTTCAAGTGTTGTAAGTGTTGAGTGCATGGATTGTAATAAGGCTCTGTGCTAGATCTACTCGGGGAGGGAGGATCTGGCGAGGTGTGCGCAAATCTCTTTTCCTATGCGGAGTACAAGTTTGAGCTCTGTGCTGTAATCAGATTGACCAAAGCTAATAAAGAAGAAGAAGACTTTATGGACGTAGCCCCAGGGTGGGGGTGAACCACGGTAAACCTGTGTGTTGTGCTCAATGTGTTTGGCTCTTCCCATGTGTTGTGCTTTGATATGATTATGCTATGTGATTTTCTATGATATACATAGATAGATCTACTTTTCTTTGCGCTTCTTAGATGTATGGGTGTAGATATGACATATATGAAAGTGCTAAGTGATAGACCTAATTTGTTGTTGCTAAGTGCTAACTTAACTTAGATCTAAGTGAATGTTGTGGTGCTCTGCGCCATCTGCGGAGTGCCATGAGGGTTAAATATTGATGAATGATCTATGCTAAAGTGTTTCCTAAGTGTTAGAATCACATATCTGTGTCCCAGCTAAGGTTGCAGACACCTGAGTCTTACAACCACCCCTGCCTCTACCTCGAGTGAGACTTCATCTACTTTGCAGGTGTTTCCAAAAGGGTCGGTAGTTAGGGTTTTGCTGGTATGTTGTTAAAGCATTGAACTGTGGGTCTGCCCCTATGCCAGCAGTCACCCATATCTACGCGCCTCCTAACACAATGTGCTAAACAGTCACATCGACCCTGGTGGACTTAGGATAAACGCCGCCTAGTAGGTTTTTTGGATCCTTTCTTTGCATTTTGTCGCCTTGAGGCCAAATCCAAAGGAAAAACTGACCCTCGCAAGAATATGTGATAACACCTACAAAATAGGGTGCTTCTCTTTAGTTTAGAGTCATATACACTTAGTTATACTAGTGGAAGTCACATATGCATGGAAACCTCAGTTTTATCACCAATAGTTGCATGTGTTTCTCTCAATTCCACATGTGTGACTTAGTTAACTGATGATTGAATGTATCAGTTAGCTAGGACTAGGTGGTATTTCACTCCAATGTTTGTCAGTGAGTGTCTAGATCTCTCTAGATCACATCTATTGCGAATTATTTATGCATGTAGCCTATATCTATTGTAAATTATTCACCTATTGTGTGTGGAATATGGTTAATATAAATTATTTTAATATTTCCTCCATTTTTTGTCTTCTCTTCATACCATTTACAAGTTGTGTACATTTTCATTGTTACCTAGATCTTCTGTCTAGGTATCTCAGAAAATATGCAACGCATTTGGTCTCCATTAAAACATTAAATTTTTACCTTCCAGGTTAAATTTAGCTCTTCAACCATCATATTCATGCACCAAATAATCTCTTTGACTACTTTGAGGCATTTAAAACTCAAAAATTTCCCATGAATTTCGGGATTTTTCTTTAATTTCTTTTCTTTTACCTAAATTCTCACAAACCAAAATATGCAATAATGAACTTTCTCAATTCGCACTGGTTCTTCGCCCATAAAAGCCCAAGGTTTGAACCATGGGATGTGATACTATAATGTAAAATTCCCCACCCTAGTTGAGGAACATTATGTGTGGAGTAATCATAATAATTAAATTTCTACTAACTAATTTCATGTAGCTTATCAACTATGAATTACAACTAGAATTAACTATTATTTGTTACCATTAATTAAATGCATATTATTTTTTTTTAAATAAAAACGAATTCATTTAATAAACCACACAGAAGCATATTAATTAGTCTTATACCTAGAGTTCATGAATATCAATTAAAACATATAAATATAACACATACAATAGATCAAACACGTATATTTTAATTCAATTGTGCAACCAGCTTCTTGGGACGAACATTACATCTAACCATACCTATTTTTCCAAATATCAATATCAATTCATCGTCGAGCTAGGAATATAAATAAAAAAAGAGGGTGGTCTCTCACTGTCCACTCATAACTCAAAAATCTCACAACCCACTGGTATTCACCTACAACTATCTCGATTTTACACAACCTCTCTTCCTCTTGACCTCCTTAACCCAAGGAATGTACCCCTTCATTGATCTCAGTCCCTTAGGAATCAAATTCATTTATCAAGGTATCTGTGGCACAAGTAACCCAACCTCTCTCAGTTGGGATCTAAGGGGAATTCACTGCTAGGAAAACTACCAACAAACAACAACAACAACACGTATTGTTGCAGTGAAACTCACATAGGAGTTCACTCTCCAAGCCTGACAACCAGGTTCTTCACTCTTTATCTCCAAAATGCTCAAAAAATAGTCCAACGTGCTCTATAATTCTCTCTCTATGGTTCCTCCAGCTCCAAGCTCTCTTTTCTCCTCTTTGCTTGTTGTTCTTGCCAAAAACTTGACTATCTAAAATTTTTGTAACTGCCCATACGAATTTCATTTCCTATGGCTTACTTACTTAACTCACACACTTCCTCAAGATGATTGTACTCATCCCCCCATGCTCCCAATAAATATGGGACATGACTTCTCACATCCACCCTCTTACATGCATTCAATGATTAGCTTTGGGGACACTCAATTAGAAAATAGATTTTAATGCATAATGATAATAAAATTCAAGAATATGGGTGGAATTAATAGACATGGGTAATTTCCCCTTGGTCCCCTCTCTTAGACATTCTCTTAGACCCTCCCCTCTCTTGTGGATTAATCCAAACCCCATCTTTGTCCATATTCCCTTATCAGTTGGCATCACATATTATTATTAAAAATTAGAAATACAATTCTCATATACATTTCTTGGGCATAGCCACACATTATATCTATATTAAGCATTAATTAAATCAGGGATTATAACATGGATGTTACATTCCCCCTCCCCTACAATTTTGAATTTTCCTCTATTCACACTATGTCAATATACATACACAAATTTACATCACAATGCTTAAATAAATAAAATTCTTCAATTTTATAATCCAACGATAGTTCCAACCAAAATATGATGTTCCTCTCAACCTGTGGACCTAAGGGATGCACCATTCATTTATCATGGATAACCCAAGGAATGTTTTATTCGTTTATCAGGGCCCCTAGTTCAGGTTGGATAGGACTATGAGATGTTGTTCCATAACTCTAGTTGTTGAAAATGGTTTCTTTCATTATTATATTCAGTTTCTTCAAAATTGGCAAAAAAATGTTGGTATTCTTCCCGCATGTTTTCTTCGTTCTCCCATGTCCTTGGAATCCCTTAAATTTTACTTGATATTTGTCATTTTCTCTTAAATTTCCTTCAACAATTATGTCCTGATAATCACTCTGTCTTCTGGATTATCCCAACTTATTGGTGTGTTACACTTCCTTACATACAAGGCTTCAAATTGACTCATTTTTAATGAGGCGTGATACCCATTATTGTAAGAAAAATCCACTAATTGGATATAATCCTCCTAGTTTGATGGTTGATCCATCCCATACATTCTAAGCATTTCCTTTGTTTGTCCTAAAGTTTGCACCTGACTGCTAAAGGGAAGAGCTAGGCCACCTCAAGTTTAGAATGGATGGTTTTGTGATAATTTGATTTTGTTGGTCAGTTGGAGGGTTGGTTTTACCAAGACAAAAACATGGTTGGGTTGGCAAGATGAATTGGCTATACATCCTCCTTGGATGGTGGCACAAAAATGATAGACAAATGAGAATATAGATGGATGAACAGAGGAAGAACAACAAACAACTCAATGAATTATCTGTTGTCAGAAGTTTAAGACTAGAAATAATATTTCAAGGCATAAACAAGTATCCAAACACAATTACTCCCATAGGTTGCAATAAACTAGACATTTACTAAAGAATTAGTTGTTTTACAGGTTGCATATCAGTAAAAGATGAGTTATACAATAGATGAAAGGAAAATGAAATGTACTTTGCACAAATAAAAAGTTTCGTTCAAGATAAGAGAAAGAAAACATATAGATTTGAACATAAAGCACATTGTCATCAAGAGCATATTCACCAGGTAGAGAGCTCTATCCAATCATTTAACAAGTTCAACTAGTTGATATATTGATTTCCTTCCCAAAAATAAAACCCTCAATTCATACAAAAATTGCATATTTATCAAAGTTGTAGAGTCTTTCGTCCATCTGAAACTGAGGCTTAACTATACACTATCAGTTGGAGAACAATTTATTTACTTAAGTAAATATTGTTGGAGTATAGTAATGCATACTTCAAACTTGACTTAACAAAAATGAAGTGGTTCATATCAAACACAGATGACCACTTATTATGTCTTAATTTAAAAAATCTTGAACTTAAACAACTAAAACTGATACTAATGATAAAACTAAACTAATGCAAATGTTGAAGTGAATTGAGATTTGACAAAACTGACTAGAACTGATAGAAATAGGTTCTGAACTGAGCACTTGTATCCATGTGCACTGTTGCAGGCCAACTGGGAGATAACTGGATAGACAAGCATATTCTTTAGGTACTCCTTCGTATTATTGTCCTTTTTCAAATTATCTCCTTCAGAAAGAAACAAGTCTTCTGGTGTTTCTTTTGGAGTCTTTGATACTTCTTCTACAGTCTGGAGTACAATCTTTCCAATTCCTGGTTATGGTGTTGCAAGGTTTGGACTTGAAGCTTCAGTTCTTTCACTTTTTGGTTGTAATAGACCCTCTCTGTTTTGACCTCAACCTGCATTTTCTTCTTGTCTTTCTCTGTGATAGACTTATTGTGGCCAACCAGTGTTCTTCTCCTTGTTCTCATATTATATATGTGTATTACCTCAGGTTCCTTTTCTTTTGTTCCTTTAATGGACCCCTATACTCCCAAAGTATCAATTTTACTATTTCATTTAATGTCTTGTGAATTGTGGTAAGGATCCCCTGTATGTGGTGAGGTGCCAATAGAGTATTTTTGAAGATCAAGTCCATAATCATGTGCTCCTTTTTTTTTTAATGTCTGGAGGAATCAACAACTAGTTGGGCACATGCTCGCGTTACACATGGCCATGTTATCCAACTGCTACCACTATAACCTCCAGGTGTGCCCACGATGCCCCTTACGTGGCACACAAGGTAAGTCGGGGGGAGTTGAACTCGAAACCTCATGGAACTTCATTTTCATGGCACTTGCCAATTGAGCTGCCCCGCCAAGGGCATGTGCTCCTTGTTGTTGACTAGAGTCTGTAGGATACTCTTTTTTCACAGTTACAAATGGTGTTTATGCATTCTCACCCTCATTAGGCTTTGACTTCTCTATTTTCACTGTCATTCCCTTCAAAACATTGACTTCCATTTATTCCATGCTATCAAATTCAATATTTTCATCATCTTCAATCACAATTCAATAGGGATATTTTAACGATGGCTTAAAAATATCCTTGGAGTTCAGTCTTAATTGATTTATAATTCTATTTTTCATGTTTTGATCTAAAATTGAAGAAGACTTGAAAAAATTGAAAACATATTGCAAGTGAAATGTTATGTGTTTAAAGCAACAGGATCAATTTGCAACACATAAATTAAGGATTACTTATGTAAATTACACATAGACAACAACATAAACATTGAACATAAACACATGTGCACAACAATTGATAAAGGAGTTCACCCCTCTTCTGGGCTACATCTCTTGGTCCAGCTTTCAATGGATCATTATTATTAATTGCTCAAAAAGTTCTCAAAAACATGTCTTACAATGCTCAAATTGAAAAACTGACTGCTCCAATTGCTTCCCAGCGTCCCAAAACCCCTGTCTGGGCTTTTTCGGCACCTCAATCGGTCGAAAAATGAAGAAGTTAGGCCTCCTGGAAGTCTCCCTCTTCAAGCTTGCTGTCTCTGGTTCTACAATTCGTACCCCCCTTTCATGAACCTGGCTCACACGCACTTTTAAGCGCAAAAATCCAGCACCGGTCGCAACCGCGCCAACGGTGCAAACTGTAGGATGGTTAAGGGCGCGCCAGCCCCTAACCGCCTCGGCACCTGGGCATATGGGTCGGAACATGACCACGCGCTATAGTTCAAAAGGGTTTCTTTTCAATACCAAATAACGTAATAACACATGGCGGTTGGTTATTAAATCGTGCAACCACTGTAACCAATACCCGCGCGCATATACACGGTTCATACAACAGTTATGGGCCAACAAATATGGTCATATGCACATACACATAGACCGTGGGCTATGTTCAAACTCGCGCGCAATATTACAATACACGGTTACGATATGGGTGGTGTTCATATGTATATTGCAAAGAACCGTGGGTCGGGGCTATGCCCCGACCCGATTCTCCCGCCAATACAAAACAAATGCAGTTTAAATATAATGTTGCCTGCCTTCATAACAAGGGACAAGTGGCGGTATGTTGGCTAGCGGAGTTTCATCGAAACTTGTATAGTGGGGGGAGGTACGGGGGTTGAACCCCGCGGACTCCCCATACCATTTTGCATGTAACTATATAAACCAGTCATATCGTGACACGTAGCGCCAATGAATTGGGCCACGTGTCCACACATTATTGACCACTAATGACATGTGTCATCACCCAATTTGACAACCATCAACCAATGAAAGCATGCCACATCATCCACCTGCAACGTCATTGTACAGACGGTATGGACCTACCACGTCACCTTACGGACTGTACGGACAGGTACAGTCAGCATCCAAAAATTTTGCTTGTTTGCCTTGGCGAACAGATCGCGATATATTCTCCATACGGACTCTATTTGAGAAAGTAAATATACCACTGTAATCAGGAAGACGAGACAGACGCAATGACACTGTTTTCGTTGCATTCTGAGCACTTTGAAAATTGAGCAAAGTTTGATCCCCTGATCACACCTCCCCATTGGAAAGCTTTTGGACCACCAAAAGACTATCTCAGTCTATGTGAAGATGAGGGTATAGTTCCCTCACCCTTCCAACCTCAATCCGCTTGGCCTTGCTTGGATTCGTCCCTTTAAGACCAACTCGCAANCCACATTTCCTCGCTTCGAAGTTCACATTCTCCTATCAAGTATGGTGTCTTCCTGCAGTTCTGTTAGATATTCTGGAGAAAAATCATCAATGGAAGGAATTTGAACATGCTCTCCTTGATCATCAATCAACGGAGGCTCATACAGCTTCAAATTCTCAACATTAACAACTGCATACATCTGCATATATGGAGGCAAATCTAAACGAAAAGCATTGTTACCAATCTTGTCAATAATCTTGAAGGGACCATATCGAATTGGCTTCAACTTTTTACCTTCTCCTTTAAGCTTCTCCTTGTTGATGTAAAGCCACACTTCATCACCAACTTCGAAACTGTGATCAACACGATGCTTGTCATGTCTCTCTTTGTACTTGGAAAAGAGTCAGGCCAAGTACAAA